>JANBOH010000083.1:0-55062 GCA_027478445.1 Coemansia asiatica
TTTTTTTATTTTCCATTGCACGCCCATCAATTTGCGAACAACCTGCTCACCCTTCGACACAACGCAACTTAACACAACATAACTCGACATGACACAACTCGACACAACTCGACTTGACACAACACAACATGACGACACGACATACAGTCAACACATCACAAAAACAACCTTGCCATGCAGTGCAATGTTGACTTTTTGTCTAAAATAATTGATGCCATCATAATTCTTTGTGGAAAATGGCCTTAATTTTTTTCAATTTTGGCCGTAGTGTATCTCATTTTTGTTCCTCCCTTACCTACATCACCTTTTTCTTCCATCCACCTTATCTATCTTCTGTCTCCTTTGGTGCTTTCTGTTCTTGTTATATTTTGAATATACTACTCGGATTTATTTTATAAAGTTAAAAAATGAATAAAAATAACTCAATAGTCCTTCCAGCCAGTAATATCCAGACGCTCGATCTTTCTTTCAACGCCATTACGCATATCGTCCATATACTGCTGCATGGCATCGAGATACGTAGGGCACGAAGAACCAATAATGCGAACAGCCAGAAGAGCAGCATTGTCAGAATTGTTAATGGCTACAGTTGCTACAGGAACTCCACGAGGCATTTGAACGATCGAATGCAAAGAGTCGACGCCATCGAGGCAGCGGCCCTTGACTGGAACGCCGACAACTGGCAGAGGGGTAAGCGCAGCTACCATTCCTGGCAGATGAGCAGCTCCGCCAGCACCAGCTATGATGACCTTGAGACCCCGCTTGTGCGCAGCTCGCGCATAATCAAACATGCGGTCAGGCGTACGGTGAGCGGAAACAATAGTGAGCTCAAAGGGCACGCCAAACTGCTCGAGAAGCTGAGCAGCTGGGCGCATAGTCGGAAGATCTGAGTCAGAGCCCATGATGATTCCAACCAGCGGAGACATTTCTTTTACATCCTTCTTTTCCTCGTCGCCAACAGAACCATCTGTAGATGCAGAGGCTGTCTGACGGTATGCAAGTCGCTCACGCTCTTCAGAAGAGGCATTAGCAAGTTTGCCAACGATCATATCGGTCCTACGACGCAGCTGCAGTGCAGAGTCAGCGACAACTGTGATATGGCCCATTTTGCGAGCAAGCTTGGCCTCGGCCTTTCCATAAAGATGCACAGTTGCGCCATCAACTTCAAGGCTCGCAAGGCATGGATCGAGAACGCTGCTGATACCATCAGAGCCGCCAAGCACATTGATCATGGCAGCAGCAGGGACCTTCAGGTTGGTGTCGCCCAGCGGCAGATCAAGGACAGCACGGAGATGGTTTTCAAACTGCGATGTGCCGCACGCCTCTATAGTGTAATGGCCAGAGTTGTGGGGACGGGGCGCGATCTCGTTGACAACTACGGTGCGACCATCCTCGTGAAGGAACATCTCGACGCCAAATATACCAGCACTACCCTCGGGTAGGCATGAGATTGTGTCAGTAGCAACCTTCATGGCCTGCTGGCGTACCTGGCCATCTATTTGCGCTGGTGCATAGACAAGCTCGCAGATATTATCACGCTGAGCAGTCTCGACAACTGGATAAGTCTCGACCTGTCCACTAGGGCGACGAACAACCATTACAGCCAGCTCCTTGACAAATGGAACAAACTTTTCTGCATACAGCATTTTTCCGCCAAGGAACTTGAAACCCGCTGCCACGTCATTCTCAGACTTTACCACATAGTTTCCGCGCCCGTCATATGCACCCAGACGGCACTTGAGAACAAAAGGAAAGCCAAACTTGCGACCAGCATCCTGGGCTTCCTCTAATGTATCGCACTTTACATATTCTGGAAGCGACTGTTTGTGCTCCTCAAGATAGCACTTTTGCAAGTATTTGTCCTGGATAAGGCGAACAGTGCTTGAAGAAGGAAAGACTTTGGCCAAACCAAGCTTTTCTACCTTTGCCAGCTCGTCACAGTTAACGTGCTCTATCT
The DNA here is from genome assembly GCA_027478445.1 of Coemansia asiatica. Lineage (NCBI taxonomy): Eukaryota > Fungi > Kickxellomycota > Kickxellomycetes > Kickxellales > Kickxellaceae > Coemansia > Coemansia asiatica. Next base: position 1,958 of record JANBOH010000083.1, read on the forward strand.
CAACGGTCAGCACGTCGCATTCTTTAGCAAGCTGCTTGATCGCCTCAGAAGAGGTGAATGGCTGATCGATGTGCTCTACAAAGTTGCTGATCTGCTTTGCTGGCGACTTTGCAGTTGGATCGAGGACACGGACTTCAATATTCATACGGTTGGCAGCTTCTATAAACATGCGACCAAGCTGGCCTCCGCCGAGAATTCCAATAACACGCGAATCCATTCTTTTTTTTTAATAAACACCGGTGTGTGAAATTCGAATTGTTAAAGATAGAAGTGGCGCAAGCTGTAATATGTAAGAGAGATAAAAAGATGGTAGCAAACCGGGAAACTGCAAAAAAAAAACTACTTAAAAGATAAACTTTTCTTTTTTAAAACCAGATTCCACTGTGATTATTGCTTTTTGATTGGCTCGTTGCAATTTGACAAGAACAAAAAGGATTAAGGGATTGATTAAAGTTGCAATCACAAGCAATGCGATATATCAGCTCTCCAAGCCAATTGTTATGCACTGGTTAGCCCAAGATGACGATGATATTGAGTCGATGGACTTAACTAAGGTCAGAAAACGCATGAGCCAGATTAATTTATTTTTTTTTGCTTCGGTAAAAAGGTTTGGAAAAAAATGCGATTATCACAACGATGTTTTATGCAAACAAATGATTGTAACAATGCGCATTGTACTCGTTTTATTTTTCTTTTCTTTTTTCCTGTCTGTTCCTCTGAAGTCAGCACTTGGAGATAGGAAAGCTGAACGATAGAAAAAAAGGGGGTGGAGGACTAATGACCATGACTTTGTTGAAGCTAATTTAGTTGGCAATAGTAGCCAGTTTCAATTCTCAACTATTCTTTTTCAATATTTTTTAACGTTATTAAGACAATAATGGCGTCTTTTTCTAATTTTTATAAGGCTAGAGGAATACTAATAGAGTCTCGTCAATATTTCCCTGTAGTATATCCAATTGTATTTTGGCCGCTTTTTGCGATTTACATAGTCTACTACACAGTGTCAATGTTTTTATTTTATTTCTTTGCGGTTAAAAGGAATGATAGGTCGCTTATAGAGCGTTCGCTTTACTTGACATCTCTGGAAACTGGATTTGCTCTATTGTTTGGTATTAATGCGTTTCTTCGAACTGCGCTTCCACTATATCCTTGCTTTCTCGATATCTGGATCGTATACATTGGCCATATCGCATGGTCATCAGTGGTTACGCTGATCATGCTAAGGTATTATCTACTTGCCAAGTCTCATCAAAAACTTGCTGCGGGAATTCGGCAAGTGCCAGTCACTCCAAGCAACCTCAACCAGTATTTGGAAAAAATACTGACTATATGTAAGGGCAACGTGTGCCAGCATGCAAACAACGTAAACAGTGGCTCATGTCCACAAAGCAAAGAATCCAGCAGCACTGAATCGGTGACCGGGGCTGTCAATCAAGAACAGGATGGAAGCACTCGAGGTTGCTTAGATTCCACGATTCAGTCCCAGGCTCCAGCTATTGTAAATGTCTCTCGACAGCGCTCTATATATTCAATTCAGGAAATTGCACCATTTGCAGATATATCTTCGTCTACTTTCTATGCAAACAGGCCACAAGACCCATCCATTTTTGATCAGCCTGCTGTGATAAATATTGAACCAGAACAGATGCAGCAGAATACTACTCCTTACAGACAACAAAACCAGCAAAAAAGATATAAGCGACTTCGAAGCTGTTTAAAAGGTTTTAATAGGGTGAATGCGTTGCGGCGATTAAAATCTAAAAGATTTATAGCATCTGTTATCGCTGCAGAACTCGCAGTTGTGATTGTCTATCTAGTATTTGCCAACATTTTTTCCAGACAAATGTCGCTGCGCAGAATTGAATTTAACTGTAGTCGTGGCTGGGAATACTATGTTGCAATGTCGACTTCATTGCTATTTTGTCTTGTTATCTGTCCTGTATTTTTATTCGTGACTTGGCGCCTTAAAGACGAGTATGGAATCAGGGCTTCACTAGCAGTCAGCTCAATAGCAGGGACGTTATCATGGATCGGTGGTATTGTATGGCGCACTGTCAATCCTCCAGCAAGATATTATATATCGACATCTCTTTTCTTTTTGTTCCAGGCCATCTCAGTGCATACATGCATCGTTGCATATCCCGTAGTAAAATCAATCATTTTTGCCAAGAAACAGCGTGCTGGCATGCAAGACACCGAGCGAGTACGCGAAAATGGCCGTGTATGGACGCTCGACGTTCCTCAAACTCCATATGACTTGAGCAAGCAATCATTTTTGCGCGCCCTCCGCGATGCTGCAGAACACGAAAAAATACAAAAATTTGCAATTGCGTGCTTTTGCGGCGAGCTGGTATCCTTTTTGGACGTATATATCGCTCTTAAAAGAAGCATTTATCAAGAGATTCGGCAAAATGGGTTCAATACACAATATTCTGTGCCGCTGCTATCTGCAGCTGGAAAGAAATCATTGTCATTACCTTGTCGATCTTCAAATGCCAGCTTTGATAAGCAAACACCACTACCTTTTCCCAGTTATAGATCCCAGAACCAAACAAGTATTGCAGCAGGAAATAGTGTTCAGCTCGATAGGAATGACGATTTAGAAGGATCAAATGAGACGGCTCATGTTTCTCTACGTAAACGGCTGAGCATTATGTTATCATCCACTTTTTCGAGAAAATCCGCTTCTGATCTCGAGCAAGAATACTCAGTCAACCATATTGCCGATACCGAGGAATTGCAGGATTTATGCAGTCTGTCTGTTGGGATTACACAGGCTATGCAACAAGCATTTCCAGAGCTACCAATCTGCGAATCTACGGTCTTGCCACAATCTCTGCGCTACACTGTGAGTACGATCATCAAAACATTTATGCTTCCAGACTCGCCTCTGGCCATTAACGCTCCAAGCAATATTGTTGCAACATGCAAAGCATATCTAAATGGCGGACAAGTGACATTTGGAATGCTTGATCAAGCCAAAGACGAGGTTATCGACATGCTTTATTCCAATGTCTATTTACGATATCGCAAGTAATTATATTTATATTTAATTTTTATGCAATCCCTTTTTGGGGACTCAATAAAACAAAGGCCTGTCTAGAATAATATTATTTTTTAAATGCAAAATGCAATTTATGCGTTTATTAATATTATTTTTTGCAAGCTATATTTTGTTAAAAACAATCTCGTCATATTGCCCCAATCATTGGAAACCATGTCAAATTTTCTTTTTTTTTTGTTGCTAAACCACTAATTCCGTATTATTGTTTGTATTATTATTTTCCTCTTGTAAAAATCAATAATGTATTATCATTGACAAGCATTTTATACATTCACACGTTAAAATGCATGGACATGATATACTGGCTCGTTTACATAAAAATAACATTGATAATGGATATTCAAAAACTGTGCCAATTGCCTATAAGGCAGCACTTATACCCGTATTGTGTGTATATGCAGTATACACGCTACCTACTTTTCTTGCATTTATATATCGAGCTGTCTGGTTAAAAGACAGCTCATTGCTTGAGCGATCAGTTTTTCTGCTTTCAGTTCATACGATATGCGGATTAATCTTTGTTGTCAACGTGCTAGGGCGTGGCATAGCTAACAACTATCCTTGCTTTATTGATTTCTGGCTCTCAAGTTTTAGCTATATTACGTGGATGGTTACGTTCATTTTGTTTATGCTGCGGTACTACATATCTATTCGAATGCAATATGTTCTGGCCAAGCAGGCACGGATAAACCCAGTAACGCCAGAAAACATGATAGACTATTTAATTCATCTGCAATCAAAGACGCACAATATACTTTGGGCAAACACACCGGCTAGCAGCGAGTCCTTATCAGAGACTCCATCTAATGGCAACCAAAGCGCAGAACCGCAGATACCCTCGTTTTTGGCTAGTCCCGTAAACCGTCGTTTTTCTTGGCTAAGAAATCAGCTAAGGACAGCACCTAAAGCACAAGAAAGATTAAGGCAATCCAGCATAGAAAGCGAGGACTCAAATAACATCACTGACACCAGCAACAATGTACCGATCCTAATCGAGTCAAACTCCTATAGCCAAAATCCGTCATTAGAAAGCGCAAGTCAGCTGTTGCACGATCCTGAGCATATCAGAGAAAGAGAGCGATTACTTGAGCGCAAGCGTCAGCGGGCAAAGATACAGAGATATTTTTTGCTTGATTCTTTTTATGCTTGCGTTCTTGGCATATATGCGCTTATTCTTGTGGGCTATTTGGCATTGATGAGCACTTTATTCACACGCTTAAAGCTGTCTACTATCTACTACAACTGCTTTTCTGGGTACGAGTTTATACCGCACGTCATTATCACTGGTATCTTCAATGTAATCATTGGTCCAGTATATGGCATAATCATCTGGCGGTACCACGACGCATACGGAATCAGGAACTCACTCTGTTTTGCATTTGTGCTCGGCTTTTTGTTTTGGTCAGGCGCACTGGCCTGGCGGCTGATCGACTCATGGCACGATAAGCAGATATCTGCCAGTATTCTCTATGTGGGCCAGATAGTGTTCACTCATACCCTGTTTATCACGCAGCCACTGGTCAAATCAATTAGATTTGCACGAGCTCAGAAGAGCGCTGCTGACCCAAGGCAAGAGCAGGAGCAGGGTTTGGAGCAGCAGCTGGCTACAAAGTGCAAGTCTGCCCTGGATGGCACAAGTCCGCAGTCGCTTCTTGTTGCACTGCAGGACAAAACCGAGCATGAAGCGATACGCAGGTTTGCAGAAATTTGCTTTTGTATTGAGATGGTTACGTTTCTTGATGTATATCAGGCATTCAAAAAATGCGCCTTTCAAGTTATGCAGGAAAGCCAGATCAATGAAGCCTTTTTGGGAGGTCAGGAGCATTGTGAAAGTAGCGATTTTGCAATATCATCTGCAGCACCATCGATTGTTGTTACGGAGTCCATAGACACTGGGTTGAGAGATGAAGAGCATCTCAGGTCGTCTGCAGCAGACAGCAACGCAATCTCGTTTTCTGCAGCTTCACATTCACCATCAAATATAAACTTGCACCATACACAAATCAATGAGCCGAGTCGGTCAACGTGTCTGTTTGGTAAGCATCATCTGCAAAGAAAGTTTGCAAGCGAACTGGACCATGCAGATTCTGGACGTACAAAACTAAGCAGAGCTAGGAGAGAGTGGGCTGAGACAAACAAAAAGAACATACACTTCTTTTCGGTTGGCATCGTCGCCATGCTAAAGCAAGCATTTCCCAACAGCGATGTTGAAGAGTGTACTGCTGTTTCTGAGCGTCTACGACCAAAACTTTGCGAGATTATCAAGACGTTTATTCTTCCTGGTGCTCCACTCGAGCTCAACATCGACGCACAAATGGTCCATTCTGCAAGGAATTATGTAAATGGTGGAACATTTTCTTATCACGAAATTGACGAGATCAAGGAAATGGTGATTGACCTCTTGTATTTAAATGTTTATATCCGTTTTAGACAGTCAAATTCACAGAAATAAAAGAAATGCGACAGATGATTGCACTGCCTAAAAATTCCAAAGCCAAGTACCAAGTATGGTCGGGGCTCTATGTCCAAGGTTTTTTTTGATCTTTTAGAATTACTCTTTTAAAGAAAAACTTGATGTTTACTTTTTTTGTGCCATAAATCAAGCCATAGCCATAAGCTGGCTTGAGCTTGTTTTCAGTTGACATTCAGAAACGGAGGATTTTTTTAATGACGATCTTTTTGCCACATCCAAAAAAACTTGCACATGCAGGACGCGCAAAAAAGGACCAGTTCCGACGCGCTTTGGACTACAAAAATGCTTCACGCATGCTTACTTTGTTTTTATGGTGTTAATACAAAAAAGTGGGAACAATTTGTTTTCTACATTGCATATGTTGGGGCAAGAGCACTATTACTTTAAAAAATCAAAAATAAAATAATTTACTTTCAATGTTCAGCGGAAGAATATAATAATTTCATCCTTTTTTCTCCTACTCCTGCGTCAAAGCAGATTTTTTATGTTTGCAAAGATCAGACTTGCAATTGAGCCTTTTTGATAAATATTCAGAAGTGTAATTGCACAAAAAAATATATAAAAAAGAAAGAAAGAAAGAAAGAAAGAAAGAAAGAAAGAAAAACTAAAAGGCGTGCGACTGTTATAAACAAAATTAGTGTTGTTGTTGCAATGAGATGCTCATCATTAAAACTTTTTTTGAAGGACAGGGATCAGCTATAAAAGGTTGCATTTGTATACTGGTGTAAAAAAAAGAACCAAGCAGCCTTTAAAATAAACAACTGGTTGTTCTTTTTTTGGTGGGGGTTTAGTTTATATAATGCATATACGACCAGTCGTAGTGCCCATATGTCTGCTCGTGTAATTCCTTCATGCTAACGTCCTCTGAGGAAAAGTCGCAGTCATTGCAATAAAAAACCGATCGTACATAGAGTCGAGTAAGAAGCTTTTTGATATGCATGGTTTATAGCTTTCTTTTGTCGTCAAATTCAAGTACCCTTGTTGCTGTAAGCCTGTAAAGGATATGCAGTGCTGTATGAATGTGCGTGTATAGAGTGCGTGCTGTGATTAATTTTCAATAATGATGATATATGACGTTGATTGTTGAAGTCGGGATCGATTTCGAATATAGCTAGGTAGACGTATGTGGCCAAGAAGATATGTGTCCGGCAGCAAATGAGTAGTCTAAAATAAAAAATGTAGCGTTGGTGAAAGAAGATATATATATAGATGAAAAAGAGAAGAAAAGAAAATGTCATAGCAATTCTATACCTTTGCTGTATGGTCCTTTTTAAACAGAAACAGTAGGGATCAAAAGTAAAAGGGAAGATGAGGCGGGAAAGAAAAAAAAAAGAAAAAGAAACAAACGAAATACATGTTGAGAGTGGAGGTGCGCAACCACCACCTAGGTAAAGAGTGAAAGAAGAAATACCTGATTGTAAAAGAGGAAGAAAAAAAGGTACATCGATTGCTGAAATGGAAGGGGGCAGCTGGGGTGGGTTGAAAACACCGTCATCGACTCTTTTCAACAACTCAAAGATGCGACAAAGGAATGGAGGTAAAAAAAATGATGGCTGTAAGCATGTGGCGTGGCAAGAGGAAAATCCAAGCGTTGGTATTCTATAGAAGAAACATGCAAACTCCACTCATTCCTCGCCATCTATTGGTTTGTTTTCTGATGATGTTTTTCGCAGCAAGGATAACTTGTAAAAAACGATCATAATACAGAAGCTAAGAGCCGAAAATAAAAGGTTAGAAGTTGCTGTTTTTTTGGCCAGAAAAAAAAACACTGCAGTAGCAATACAGTTATATCTATCTGTATATGAGCAGCGTTAGACCTCCGAGCAAACAGCTGGTATATGGTCTCTGCTACAACGGTGTGTAATTTGTTATTTTCTTGGATGATGATGGTCAATATGACAAGACATAGAAATAATGGCTGTACCGTGACTTTATTACTCACTTCCCAATCCTTCTTTTCTTCTGATACTTGCTGCCTGTGTATTTTTTCTTGTTTTCCCAGGATTGAAAAACAGGATTTAGACTATTCAAGAAAGTGAAAATAAAGCAAACGAGGACAACGTAGAAACAAAGCAAGGCCGTTCTGTGGTTGAAAAAATTGCTGCTGACCTTGCTCACCTTTTCCACACCCTATTTTCTTTTCTTTGCTTGCTTTTTTTCCTTTTTAAATTAAATGCAACAAAAGAGCAATAAAAGAGCAATAAAAAGAGTGTGCAGACAAGATATACCACATGAGCAAGGTAGGTAGATGTGTTAAATTTAATAACCAGCAACCAACAACCAACAAAAACTGCCTCCTGTTTTTTTTGGTCGTTTTCGTTTGCTTTTTTGGATGTATGTATATTTGGCGCTTTCGCTACTCGATTGGGGATTTTTCCTTTGTAAGGAATTTTATTGCATATCTTTTTTTTTCATTAAATTTTCATTTTTTGTTTGTAAATGAAAATCAAAAAAACATATTTTTCCATATCTTTGTGGTTAAGAAAACAAAATTTCCAAAACAACGTCGTTTATTTTGATGTTCAAAATGAAATATACAATTGAGTAACCAAAACAAATAAAATAATAAATGCATACAAGATGCATCTGGCAAACAAGGGATATAAAAAATAAGAGCTGCATTTCGCTTTTCTTTCACATACTTGCTAAATGGTTTTTGAATAATTTACAAGAGGATAAATTAGTTGACAGCCTAGATAGTTGTTTTTTTTAAGATCTTTCGGCATTAAATAACAATTTCAGCAGGCTTAATCTGCATGGATAATAAGCAATACATTCTTATATACATTCGGTGTATAATTGCTTACAATGCAAGCAAGAATGCTGAGTTTCCATTAAAATAGAATAAGCCAATTATTATCTATCCTAAATGCCGGATATGCAGCATCTTTTTTTTTTAAAAAAAAAAATAACATTGTACGGCATGGCGTTAAAAACCCAATTAATCGATGACTATAAAATACATATGGTTATCGCCTTGAATACATTCAGTTTTTACCTTTTCAATATGTAGAAATACAAAACAACATTAAATGATTGTTTTTTGATGTAAAATTTTTTTTGGTCAATATTAGCTGAAGCACTCGATGGTGTAAGAGTATGCTTGTAAACAAATTTTATTCTGGTTTCTAATTTTCTTTGTTGCAGAGATGCCATATTTTAAAACCAGACAAGGCCACCTTGCACAAAATAAAAGCAAATAAAAAATGACAACGATCATACAAGCCACAGCAGTTGTTTTTTTTGTCCTCATATTTTGAATTGAAAAGTTAAATTACCTGAACACAAAATATGTTGGGAAAATGAATGAAAATGCAAATAAACGAATGACAGAAAAAGGAAATGTAAATTTTGATCGACATTTTTTCGTTTGCGCTTCTTTGAAGAGATATACAAAATGTGCAAGATGGGGAGGGGTTGACCTTTTTTTCTTTGTAAAGCTTTTTGCTCCTTCAACATTTGTAAATTGCAAGCCTACTTTTATTAAAATGTGCAATTCTGATCTCCAGAATGTTTTCTGCAGAATTCCTGTCGTCAGGAACTTCCTATCAGGTAAATTAGCGGAGATTCAAAAACAAATGTATCCCCCAATTTTTTTAAATTTTTTTTCTTCATGCACCCGATATCACTTTATCAGCTGCATTCCATTCTCCGGTGTGGTTTTTTTTTTAGTTAGACAACCATCTTTTTCTTCTGATTGTTAATCTGAAACCCGAAATCAATTTATCTAGAGTAAATACAATTCGGTTGACAGAATAAAAATGAAAAACAAACATTTGTTTGTTTACTTTATTCTATGTTTTTTCCCGATTGCTTGAAAAGATCTGTCAGTTTGGTTGAAGAAACCGTTGGGGGTGTGGTGGGTAAGGTAAAAGAAGCTAGAAAGATTTTCTAAACGGTCTGGCGTGTGCTGTATTTTATACAAAGAAAATGCCGAGGCACAGTCATCGGATTACTAAGCTAGAACTGTCCTATTTACGCATTTGCTTTTCCCTTTTGTGTGTTTTTTTCTCTTTCCGTGGCTATTGTGGTGGACTTGGCTTGCGTGTTTATTTTCTCTTGTTCAGCAAAGCTTTTTTGACGACATTTTGTACCAATACAATAGCTTTTCAATAAAAAGTTGCAAGGCGTGTGCGAGCTGTCTTTTCTAAACGCGCGACTGCGTAATATATACAGGCATTTTTTGTCTTGTGCTTTGTACATACAATTATTATTTTTGTGATATTGCTGCTAATATAGGAGCATCTACAATGGTGATAAGCGAATGCATTTAAACACACAATGCATACATGTATATATGTATATATGTTGGTATTTTTGGCACCAAAAAATATATATGTAAGCATCTTGTGACAAATGCCTAAACGACCATTGCTTGTTTGTTTACTTGCCTCAATATACTTTGCTGTGAGAAGAAAAATATTTATAGTATTATATATGTCGCTAGAGTTTTTTTTTTCTTGGTCTGCATCTCAAGCAATCTGTTCTTGAGAAAAAGATAATAAAGTCTTCTCTCAACATATTTATTTATTTAAAAAAACATCGGCAGACAGACAGGTGGATGTGCATAAATTGGTTGCACACAAATCTAAAGCAACCCAGATGCTGGGTGTCTGAACATGTGTGCGAATTTTTTTTTTTGACATTTACTCACTTTTCTAGTTTTATGCTCAGAGTCATAAACTCTGCTGTGCTGTGTTGCTATAAAAAAAACAAATAAAAAATTACTAACAAAAAATTATTTTTGCTCGGGATTCGGATTCTGCACACCTTGCTGCTGCTCTTGCTGCCCTTGTTCTTGCCCTTGCTCTTGCTCTCGGCGCTTCTCCAATTCCTGTTCAACAAGCTCTTCAATTGTCATCTTGTTGGGAAGCATTGCGCTGGTCGACATACCAATGCCAATGCTGCTTGCAACCATTGACGGCACCATCGCTGCTGCAATAATGCTCTTGGACTTTGCTTCGTTGGATCCACTACGCTTCCTTGATGGTGCTTGTTGCCGCCGCTTAGATGCCTGTGCTAGTGCTGGTGTCAGTTCCGGTGCTGATGTCGCTGCATCATTGGTAGACACAGATGCATTTTTAGGCACTACAGAAGCCATTGTAGCATTGGATCTTGTGATGCGTGTATCAATAGTGAGATGCTCTTGATGATCACTTGCACCCTCATTGTTGCCCTTGCCATGTCTGCTTGCTGCATGCTGCGAGCGCCTTTGTCTACTAGAACCATCGCTGGGTGCTGCGGAATACGACCCCGAAGCATGGCGTGGCACCTTGCCTATGCGCCGACCAATGTTGGCTCCAAAGCGAGCAACAGACGACTTTAGACCCCCTTCTTCCCGAGTCTGCCGTGCTCCTCCTGATCTTAGCGCCGCAGAATTGACGTTGCTGCCATCGCTCGAACGGCTGTTTCTGGCCCTATTCTCGCTCTGCATGCCAAGCAGCAGGCGGTTGTCGCCGCTCTCGTTGCCATGGTTGTCGCCTGTGAGCTTGCTCCGTACATTCTGCGCTGGCGGCTGCCATTCAAGGCTCTGCGGTTTCTTGTAGATGTCCTGCGACACAAACGGAATCATCCACCATATCAGTTCATCTGGAATAAGTCGCAGCACAAGGCCTACTGGGAGCGACAGGAACCCACCCACAATAGAGAATGCCCAGTACTTTCCACCAAGTGCTGTTGTCTGAAAAGCGACGCCACCCCACTGCACAATTATCACTTGTCCGATAACCGAAATCAGGACTATTCCCAGGAAGAACCAGTTCTTTTGCATGCCTATGAAGCAGTTGAGCTCGTTGTGCAGCACACGGCAATTAAACTCGTTGAAAATCTGCATCCAGGCAAAGGTATTGAACACCAGCGTACGCAGCACTGTCATGTCCTTCGCGTTCTGCACGGTGTGAAGATGGAAGATGTCGTCGGCAGCATAGAGCGTGAGGAAACACACAACCACCTGTAGAATCGACTGGCCGATGATGTGCTTCCACATGGTAAATGTAATCAGCGGCGAGCCTTGCTTTTCGGGGTAGCGGTCAAGCAGATTGTCTCTTGGCGGATCGGTAGCTAGGGCAAGCGCTGCGAAGGTGTCCATGATAAGGTTGATCCACAAGAGCTGAACTGCAGTAAACACCGACTTTTCCTCTTTATCGGCAACCGAAGAGACAAATGCAATCAGCACGGCAGTGACATTGACAGTGAGCTGGAACTGCAAAAACTTCTTGACTGCGTCGTTTACCGTGCGGCCCCACATGCAAGCACGCACAATTGACTTGAAGTTGTCGTCCATAAGCACGATCGACGAGGCCTCCTTGGCAACTTCAGTTCCTGCAATGCCCATGCTAAAGCCAACATTGGCTGCCTTGAGAGCTGGCCCATCGTTGGTCCCGTCTCCTGTCACGGAAACAACCTCGCCATGAGTGCGAAGCCACTCAACCAGCATGCGCTTGTCCTCAGGCGAAGAGCGTGCAAGTACTTGCAGCCGCGGAACGATAAAGTCCATCTGCTCAGGCGTAAGCTTGCGGAACTTGGGCCCCTCAAGGACAATGCCTCCCATTCCAGGCGTAAAAATTCCACACTGTGTAGCAATAGCCCGAGCTGTGAGGACGTTGTCGCCAGTGACCATTCGCACAATGATGCCCGCATTCTGGCAGCGACGCACTGCATCGGTGACGCCCTCGCGCAGAGGGTCCTCTATGGCGAAAATGCCCAGACACACTAGACCAGCTGACTCGCGCCACTCGACATCAGACTCTAGCAGCGCCAGATTGGCCTCGTCAAATGTCTCAAAGTCGCGATAGGCGACTCCAATCGTACGCAGGGCTCGGGATGCATAGTCAGAAATTGTTCTACGCAGATCACGCAGAGTCTCTTCGTCCAGCGGAAGCACAGGAATAGCAGGGTTGTGTGCAAAGTCTGCCGGGAAATCCGTGAGCTGCGGCATATCCTCGCCGATATCGGTGGTGTCTGAGCTGGCGTTGCGCGACATGGTGTAGTGCGCGCTAAGAAGATATGGAGTGCTAGACTCAGCAGCAAGATGGTGGTTTCCTTGCTCGTTGCCATTGTCCTCGTTGTCGCTGCCATGGTCAAGATTGATCTGTGGGATGTCTGTGCGAAGTCCAATAGGTGAGATTTCCTCGCTTTCGTCGTCGGCATCAGCTATGCTCTCGACCTCTGACGACGTCTTTGGATTAAAGTTGATAACCTCGTCATGGTCCTGGGTCTGGAACGCTCCATCGACGTCAACAATCCACCGGCAGTCCTCGATCACAATCTCGGGCGCTCCTTTAACGTACAGACGCCATACCAACTTGCCATCTTCGCGACGACGCATACGGACAAGCGTGCTCATTGCCTTGCGCTCAGAGCTGAATGGCCAGACCTGGACGCACTGCTCGACGTCCTTGTCACGCAGCTGCGAGTACTCGGGCGCGCCAAGCGACTCGGACCATGAGAGCATGGCCACCTCGGTCTTTGAGCCAGAAAACCTATCGGCATTTGGAGCAGCACCGCTAGACTCTCCAAGACCCTCCTCGTTGGACATAGGGTCAGCAGCGTCTTTTTTGCCTTTTGAACGTCCCAGCAAGCGACGCCAGAAAGGCACACGCTTCTTGCCCGCATCACTACCAGTCAGCAGCTCTTGGTCCGAGTCGGCCTCTTCGCCATCAGGAGTCTCTGAAGCAGGAATAAAAGCTGTAGAGTTGACAGCAATGGCATCGTAGCACAGATTCAGTATAGCCTGAGGCGCCTCTTCTGCAAGATCTGCTGTGGGCACAATCAGGTCGTCGTCGTCACTATAGTCGCTCAAATCCGACAGGCCGGAGAAGCTGGGGGTTGCATCGGAGGTTGGAGTCAGTGCGCTCGAGGACGAATAGCCAGAGACTCTGCCCATGCGGCGACGATGCTGACGCTGGCGACGACTACGAAGGCGTCTTTGACGACGAGTCTCTGTCTCGAGCAGAGTAGGCAGCACGGCCTTCTCTGGAGGCACAGCACGGCCGGTCATATCAGTGACCAGCCCATCTGCAGGAGGCTGCTTGGCCCTCTTGCGCTGCATCTCCGAGGTCCCAGGCGGATAAGAGCTGAACTGGTATTGGTCGCCAATGCAGCCAGCAACGACTGTCATGCGGTTCTGAGTCAGAGTGCCGGTCTTGTCCGAGCAAATAGTCGTGGCATTGCCCATTGTCTCGCAAGAGGCCAGCACGCGCACTAGACACTTGTCCTTGAGCATTCTGGTTGTGGCCACTGCTAGCGCCAAAGTTACTGCCAATGGTAGACCCTCAGGAACAGCCACGACAACAACAGTAACAGCTGAGATAATAATGCGAACAACGCTGTCAACTACCTTGGTCGCATCGCGAGAGACCTCGCGTCTGCCAAACTGGACGAAATACTTGATAATCAGAGTGATAAACATCAGCAGACCAGCGGCTCCACCGAGCTTGGCAATCAGCTCAGCAAGACTATTGAGCTTTTGCTGCAGAGGAGTCGGCTCGTTCTTTGTGCGAAGTGACATCAATGTGCGACCATAGAACGACCTTTCGCCAACTGCAATAATGACACAGCGACCAACGCCCTCGAGCACGCGACTGCCCGAGATAAGGAACGGATCGACTTTTTTGCTTGTAGAGGTTTTTGCGCGCTTAATTGGTGTTGGCATAGCAGAAACGGCAGCAAGAGAAGTAGTAGTAGTGACCTCGGCTGATCCTGCCTTTTCATCAAGTGGCTCGTCGCCGCCATCTGTGGAGTCATCGGCATCGGCATCGGCATCGTTTTCAACAAGTTCGCTGATCTCGGCCTCCTCAGGCTTGGACCCCTTAATGCGATATGCCTGTGCGCGCTGCTCGTTGCGCTTGTTGCGCAGCTCGGCTCTCCGGCGCTGATGACGCTTTTTGCGGTCAGCATTGACTCGCTCTGCGTCTTCCAGTCGGCTCTTTTTCATAGCGTCGCTTTCGCCGGTAACAGAGCTCTCGTCACATTTGAGATTGGACGCAGAGATAACAATTCCATCTGCGCAGAGAATGTCTCCGGGCTCGATATGCAAAATATCGCCAACAAGCACGCAGTTTGTCGAGACCATGCGCTCCTGTCCACCGCGAGTCAAGCGCACCTTGCGATCGTTCTTTTTCGCGTTGAGACGGCGAAACTGCTTCTCCTTTTGATAGTCATTTGTGGAAGCGACCAGTGTGACCACAGCGATAGCAACAATGATTGCGAATCCCTCGACCCAGTGCACGTTCTGGCTATCCTCGACCTTGTCGCCAGTCACACGAACATCCTGGTAAATGCCGATTCCGAGCGATACAATGGCTGCGACAATAAGCAAGATCAACATCTTGTCGTGCAAGGCATCCCAGACAAGGCCTAGAAAAGAGCGCGACTTTGCAGGAGGCAGGATATTGACGCCGTACTTTTCGACTCTGTCGGAATAAAGTTTGCAATCGGTCTCAAACTCTGCTAGCCATGTCAAGTTGTCGTCATGCTGCTCGTCAGCGAGCTCCTTGGCGAGCTTTGCAGTTGCCTGCAGCTGTGGATCCTCGGTGTCTGCTGCATTCCCTGAAGGTGATGTGACCTTTTCGTCGGACACAATGCCTATCTCGGCCTTGACATTGAGCAATTTGAGCAGAGGCTCGGTGCCTCCAAGCTTTTGTAACGCAGCAACGTCTTTGTCAGCAACTATGCGGGCCAGCTCTTCTGGACTGACACTATTATTCATATCGATAGCAGCGACATGATCTTGCTGCTCGCCCTTTTCGCTAGGCAATGGCTGATCGCGCAGCAACGACGGCGTATTTTGCTGGGACGTGTATGCTGGTGGAGAAGTACCAAACTCTGTCATTATTTTATTTCACTTGTAGCCTGTGACCGTGTGTTCTTAAACTCTAGTGATCAAGACTGCTGTAGAAATTAAATTTCGTACTACGAGTAACGCGTGTCGAGTCTACTGTTTGTGGCTATAATTTGTACAATAAGTTATGGCGAAAAAAAAAGAGGCATTGTTGTTAGTAAAATGTCATTTTTTCTAGTAAGCAAGCTGTGATGCTGTAGAAATACATAGAAAATATACTCGTGAGAACTCGGTTTGCTGCTGCTGTATGTATGTATATGCGTTCTAAAAACTTGTGCGGAACTATGCCCGATTTTAAAATCGGGTCTTTTGACAGCGCGCTCTGATACTTGCCTTTTATATATAGATCTGTTTTAGAGAAAAAGTGCGACGGTGTCAAGACAAGGGATAATGTATATGCAGGGTAAAACGAAAAAAGAAGATAAAAAAAGATAAAACAAAAGATAAAACAAAAAAGGAAATGCAATTGGTGAATTGAGGTTCAAATTGCAAGGTTAGTAGTAATAATGTGGAGAGAATAAAAAAGCGAATATGTTTGTATATATTTGTATGTGCTGTGGGAGAAACAGATATTCCCAGTAACTGGTACACAGTCCAAACCAAGTACAGAATTAGGGTGGGGAGGGGTTTAAAAACCAGCCAAATCCTTGATAGTAGGAGGGAAGAAGGAAAGAGTGTGTTCAGATAGGACTATTGCTGTTGTTGTTGTTGTTGTTGTTATATGAGATGGTGCAATAAAACAAACCGGCAGCAGTAGTCAAATAATTGGGGGGAAAGATGTACGAAAAAACCCAAAAGTAGGATAATAGAAAGAAAAAGTTTCTAGTTATTTAAAAAAAAAGGACCAAGACAGGAAAGGCTTTTATATATATGCCAAGCTATACAGACAAAAAACTGAAAAAAAGGTGTTGGTGGTATTGTAAAGCAATAATGGAGAAGCAGAATACAAGGTCAACCAAAACAATTCTGCTGAAAAGAACACCAGAACATAGACTGCCGCATGTATAACGAAAAAGCCGCTTTAAAGGCGCTTTTATTGAGAACGAAAGAATAATAATAGAAAAAAAGAAGGTTCTCTGGAAAAAAAACTGCGTTCCACTCTCATCATGCCTCTCTCTTTCTAAGCTGCTCCCCACTTTCTTCTCCAAACCAATAAATTGCTGCTTTGCTTTTTTCTTTTCTTCCATGGAAAAGGGTATAAATAAGCCTTTTTTTATACCACAGTCAGTACCCCTACGTTATGATTTGTTCTCCTCTGCAATAGACAGCGACAGCCCCGTCCGCTATGGCGTGTGTGCAGAGAAAGAGAGAGAGAGAGAGAAAAAGAGCATCTGACCAGTGCTGTACTGGAGAGTGGATTTTGAAACAGAGATTAAAATTATATATCAGATTCGACTTTACTATTATTTTTCCCTTCCTATCGACGGAACGTGACTATAATTTTTTAATTTGCTAGTGAGCATTAAAACAAAAGAGCGCATGAGGAATGCCAAGAGCTAAAAAAAGCAGTGCAAGCTTTTTATTCAATATTTTTGAGTCAAAGTTTGAAGTTTTCCGCATCTTTCCACAGAATTATCTTTTTTTCCACTTCCCCAACTTTTGTGATCTGGAATAATTTTTTGTTTTGTTTTTCTTTGCCTTTGCACTTTGCTCACAGTCTTTGAAAATTATACAAAAATTAAATAAATGACAGGTGGTGGCCGGGTGGGATTGGCCGCTTCTCCAACCTTTGTAGAGAAGAGCACATGCGCATAAGGCTTTGGTTGACGTTTCATTCTTTTTAAGTAATAAAAGAATAATTGTACGCACATAATTTTTAAAAAAAAAAATTTTATTGTACGTATATTACTCCGACTATAACGGATAGCCTCCTCCCCTCTTTTGTATCTGCATTTTGCTGCGCGTGAAAATTATTCTGGAACATAAAAGAGAAATAAAAAACGAGGCAAGGATAAAAAAAAGTGATTGAAAGGTTTCAAAAGCCAAAATAAAGGGGTAAATTAGAAGGTCTAAAGGATTTTCCTTGTTCAGCTTTCCATGGCATGTTCTCTTTTGAAACATTCCACAGATGTTTCAAGTTCTGACTGTATAGGCTGCTATTTAATTTACGATTAAATGTTTGCTAAATCCAGTTTTTTATGTTAATGCAAATTCAAATAATAATAAAAGAAAATGAGGCTTTTTGCGTGGGAAAAACAAACAAGGGAAATATGCTGCTTGTACCCATCAAAATTAAAAAGGGTGACAATTGATTACAATAAGATATGTTGCGCAGAGCGGTGAACAAGATGACCAGGCCTTGACATCAAATGTTCTTCAGGTTTAACTTTGATATCAAATGTTTATTTACTTTATTCAGATTTCAGAGGTTTATAACCTTATTCACAACTACATGTGCTTAAAGTATAAAAGCAGCATTTTGTCTTAAATATTGTTTTTTTTTACTTTAGAAATTTTAACAATGCTTTTCCTACTATTAAAATTATTTTGAAATATGTGTATGTTGCAAAAGACCGAAGAATAAAATGACCTGACTTCAGCGTCATAAGTTCTTTACGGCTGATATCAAATACTTTTAAGATATCAGAGGTTTTAAACCTTATTCATGACTATATGCACACAAAGTATAAAAGCTGCATTTCGTCTTGAATATCATTTTTCTTCTAGTTTTTCTTTAGAAATTTTAACAACTCTTTTTCGCATATTAAATTTTTTATTGAAACATATATATTGTTGTGTGAAAGGGATGAAATCTTTATTAAAACTGTCGTTAAGAGAAAACCCCTAAAACTATCGAAACTCCCTTAGTATTTATACTTGTTTGGTTCAGCGTTTGAGTAGTGCTGAGTCTTCATGTAACTAATAACTTTGATAATGTATGATTGATCAGAGTTACATGTTACGACGATTAATCAGCGTGTGTTCGCAACAGATTAGCTTGTTTTTATATAAACTAAACCAAACTAAAAAAGTAAAATAGCTAGTGCGCATTTAGCGCCAGAAGGGACGAATGCAGCCGCAACTCCCCCATAGACCACCGCAACCACTGCATCTGCCAAGTCCATTGCAGACGCAGCCGCGGCCACAAGGTGCACGCTTAAGCATTTTGTTCTGAACAGAATCTGCTGAATTAGCCTCTGGATTAGTGACTGCGCTGACACCAGCAACAGCAATCATTGCAAGGACAACAGCATAAGCAGTCTTGGTAAAGCAAATCATTGTGTTTTTTATTGAGCTATTAGTAATGGATTTTGACAAATAAATAGAGGTTATTTTGTACAACTAAATATTGAACTAGTGTTTTTCTATATTGACTATACAAGTAGAGCAATTTTTGTGCGTAAACATCTGAAAACTCATCGGGTTTATATATTTTTTGAACCAAAGAAATAAAGTCTAAAATAGTGTGATAAAGAAATGTGTAGTTCCCTGTGTGTTTAGATCTGTCTTTTATAATGCTGATTAATAGCGACTTCCCTTGATATCAATGCTGTCAACCAACTGTCTGATATCTCTTATCTCTTCATCAGTCAGAGTGATATTACCAGCGCCAGAGTTTTCATCGAGATACTTGACACGCCTGGTTCCTGGAATCACAATCATATTGGGTTCCTGAGTAAGCAGCCACGCCAGCGTCATCTGAACCTTTGATTTGCCATGCTTCTTGGCCAAAGCATCAAGTCCCTCAACAAGCTTAAGGTTGTTGTCAATGCTTTCTTGCTGGAAGCGAGGATTGCTACGTCTCCAATCAGTCTTGTCGAGATCTTCGTTTTTACGGATATTTCCAGCCAGGAACCCACGGCCCAGAGGAGAGTAGGCAACGACAGTAACGCCTAGCTCACGGCATGCATCAAGAACACCGTTTCTCTCGATGTCAGTTGTCCAGGGACTGTACTCAAACTGCACAGCGGCAATTGGATGCACCTTGTATGCACGACGAAGCTCATCGGCAGTGCACTCGGAAAGACCGAGGTAGCGCACCTTGCCCTCCTTGACAAGCTCGGCCATGGCACCAACGGTGACCTCAATGGGAACGCTGGGATCAACGCGGTGCTGGTAATAGAGATCAATACGGTCCACACCGAGCGACTCAAGACTTGACTCGACTTGCTCGCGCACATACTCAGGAGTACCACTGATGCCCTGAAAGATCTTGGAGAAGTCGCCGTCAAAATCTGGTCCTGGATTCTTCAGCAAAAGACCAAATTTAGTGCCAACAAAGACATTCTCGCCACGCTGGTTCAGAACGCTGCCCAGAAGCTTTTCATTGGCACCAAAGCCATATGAATCAGCAGTATCCCAAAAGGTACAGCCGATGTCAATAGCACGGTTCAGGATAGCAGTAGACTCGGCAATATCGAAGGAGCCGTATCCGCCAGTCAGGGTCATGGTACCAAGGCCAATACGAGGAACGGTAATCTTGTCACCAGGAACGCCAAACTTGATAGTAGGAATTGAAGACATTTAAAACTTTAGTTAGAGGAGTAAAAAGCCAATTGTGTATATAGGTATTAAGTGATGTCTGTTTATTTTGTGTCTGTTGAAGATAATTCAGGGATTTCTTTATCAAAAGGCTCACATTTTATACTCGTTTTCAAGGGATATTTTTTCTACATTCACATTTTTTTGTCAAAAAAAAAAAAAACAAATGCCAAGACTCTAAGAACTGACAGCTAATGAAAAGTGTAAAAAAGATCCATACAAACACTATATACGTGTGCATATTATCCATGCATATTTTTTAGAAGTATCGGAGATTCACTCGGCAAAACAACTTTTAATTGTAATAATGCTAAAATGAGGAAAGGTTAAAAAATGTCGGAGCCAGGCTCGGTCTATTCGGATCGGTTCGGATGAAAAGCAAAACCGAAAAAAATTCTGCAAAAAGTAAAAAAGTCCAAAAATAATTGCTCACTACAGGGGTCGAACCTGTGACCTACGCGTTATTAGCACGTCGCTCTAACCGACTGAGCTAAGCGAGCCGAATATTCTTGGAAAACAAGATTTTTAATCCGATACGCTTCTGCTAAAAAACAAATTTCTACAAGTGTATAAAAATAAATAGCATAATTTATAAAATATTATTTGTTGAAATTATAACCTATTTAGCAATTTTTATAATAAGACGATTCAAACTCTTTTTTTTTATTTTTTATAAAAAGTGTATTCAAAAATAATTATTTGGAAAAAATTATTTAGCGTTGTAGAGCGTTTAGTAAAACGAAAGCCAAAAATGTTTTAATTATTCAGCAAGCATGTGT
This sequence comes from Coemansia asiatica, assembly GCA_027478445.1. Lineage (NCBI taxonomy): Eukaryota > Fungi > Kickxellomycota > Kickxellomycetes > Kickxellales > Kickxellaceae > Coemansia > Coemansia asiatica. The sequence goes on from JANBOH010000083.1 coordinate 22,597, forward strand.
CTGGAACCCAAATGTATTAAGACGGTTGACAGTTATTTTTCAATTAAACCCCGAAATAAAGCTGTGGATACTATTTTTTTTATAATTCCCTTCTTTTAAATTATATATTTTTAGAATATGGCACTTACGAAACCATACAACGTTACAGTAAAGATCTGTGGCATCCAAACAACCGAGGCAGCAGTGGCAGCGTCAGAGGCTGGCGCAGATATAATTGGAATGATATTTGCACCGTCTCCTAGACTGATTGACGTATCGACGGCAAAAGAGATAGCCCAGGCAGTGTATAATGCTGGTGCTGCTGCTGATGGGGAGCAAGATGCTGCTTTGCTAGCACATCCATCGATTGCCTCTGGATCGACTCCATCGGAATTTTTCAGCGCATGCTCGCAGCACACTTTGGATATGCGGCAACGCTTTGGACGGCCGCTTCTAGCTGGCGTGTTCCAAAACCAGCCGCTGGAGCATATTCTGGAGGTAGCTCGCAGCGTGCCTCTTGATATGGTACAGTTACATGGCACCGAATCGGTAGAGATGGCACGGCTGATCCCTGTGCCTGTTATCAAGGTGTTTCATGTGGATGACACGTTTTCTTTAGACGGCGAGTCTGACCTATTGAGGACATTCCACCACTCGGTCATTCTGCTGGATACCAAGGTCGCGGGTACCAGTCAGCAGGGCGGCAAGGGCGTGAGCTTTGACTGGACCATAGCAAGGAAGCTGAGCGACAAGGGCGTTCCGTTCCTGATGGCCGGCGGACTGACTCCGGAAAACGTCTGCGAGGCAGTGCAGATCGGTAGACCATGGGGCGTCGATGTGTCTAGTGGGACTGAGACAAACAAGGTCAAGGACCCAAGCAAGATCCTTGCCTTTGTCCGCAGAGCCAAGGAAAACGACTATGTGGCTGAATAAATATCAAAGAGCGTTAACACACATCTTTTTTATCACTTTAACTTTGCCACAACATTGATTTTCTAGTTTTTTTTTTCAAAACTATTGAAGGAAAGAGGTAGCGATTAGAAACAATATAGTAATTAATAAAATAAAAAATTCAACAAAGGGAGAGACTTTATTGCAAGGCTTATATGTCAGGTTTAGATTACAGACTGAGCGCTATGATGCCATTTGAAGGCCTGAACAATGCCGTAGTAGTGGGTCAAAGCAGCAACAAACACAAAGCAGTGGAAGAGCTGGTGCGAATTGCCCACAATGTCAAACAGGCCAGGGAACCAGCGCTCAGGGATGTTGAACGCATACAGCAGCGTCCCGGCTATGTAGAAGCCGCACACGCCCAGAATGTAGTACAGGCCGATTGACCGGGCAGATGCAGCGATGCCATGAGCAATTATGTGGTGACACACAGGAAAGACACCCGATAGAGAAATGCCGACAAATACAGCAGGACGCATCCAGCGCAGATTGGGCTTCTGCAGATGTGGCGAAACGCTGACAAATACGCCAGCAGCAAACAGTGAAAAGATCATGGCCATGTACACAAACATCAGCGTGCGCGACTCATAGTATCCATAGTACAGGCCAGGCAAGAAAGAGCCCAGGATAAGCACCAGAATGCCGACAAAGTCGCACTTGAGCCAAGCAACGTGGTGATTGTGTGAGTGACACGAGAAGGTATGGAAAAGAGTCGACAGCGCAAAGCAGATACAGGCGCTCAGAATGTACCCGTACAAGACAAAGTAGTCGCCCCACGACGCACGGCCCGGCGACATGGATGCTGGCAGCAGGTTACAGTTAGCACTGACGCCCATGCAAACAAAGATAAGCAGCGAGACCAGATGCGTCAGCACGTTGCCAGACTCGTTGTGCACATATGCCATTGACTGCAGACAAGCGCGGTACGAGTAGCATAGCCGCCGGTATCCAGAGATAATGTATGTGTCGCGCAGAAACTCGGGCACGTCGTCGATGGTCGTTGTGTATTTGGGATGGCCCGGCGCAAACAGCGGACGGTAGTACATTGCTGGCGGCTTGTAGGCGTCAACGCAACTCTCTGCCTCGCTCCGAGCAGGGGTCGCGGCTCTGCTGGCCGCTGCTTCTGCTTCTGCTTTTGTCAGTGCCTTGGGTTGTGTGCGCAAGCGAAGTATGCCGACATTTTGAGCGATTGCAGTAGCAGGCATATGCGCTGTTGTTGCTGCTGCTGCTGCTGCTATTTCTGTTGCTGTTTTTTCGGTTTCTAAAGACATGATGTAAATGCTGCTGGTTTTTTTTATTGTATCAGTGGTCTCTATATGCAGCCGATGATTTTGTTTATTTTCCTTTGTATCCTGCTCAACCCGAAAAAGAAAAAAATGGTGCTCTTTATTTATTTGCCGCTGTTCCAAAGAGCTGGAGAAAAGCAGACTTTCTAAAGTCTTTTACTAAAGTAAAAAAAGAGATAGCGCGATTGACCCCGTCCAGAGCAATAGCGCGTCAAGATGTCGCCTAGTTGGATCTCTATTTGAGAAAGCAAGCTTGATTTTTCTCCAGCGTTAGTACAGCAAAAAAAAGTTAAAAAGTAAGGAACAAAGAGATAAAATGCTAAAATACAGTACTCAAAAGCAAAGAGAAAATTAAAATATATTGAATTTGAAGATTGAAAAGCAAAAGAAAAAAGAAAAGGAAAAGGACTGCTGTTTTTGATATTGGTTTATCAACAACACCCTTTTTGTTAGAATTGTTTTTTTTTTTCTCGCTTGGCTTGTGAAAGCGCGCTTGTTATACAAGAAAGCTAGGGGGCTGAAAAAGCGGGTATAGCGGGATCAGCCTCTGAGGATGCGGATTTTTCGATTGTATTTTTTTTTTTGGGGAGGAAAGGAGACTCTTCAGCCTTTGCTTGGATTCAGAGAAAGAGAGAGAGGGCCAAAAACACAAAAAAGGACTTGCTGCTGTTTCTGCAAAGCTTGTGGATGCAGTCGCAACTAATATACCACTTTGGACAATTGCTATCTTGCTCACTCTCTACCTCCTTTCATATTCCCCCCGCAAGTCTGGAGCCCAATGGCAGGGCTTTTCTCATGTCACAATGCACACGGATCCACCTGGCCACACCGATTTCTGAAACTGCTAGTGCTGCAAGGAGAAGAGGCGATTTAGGAGGCTTGCCGATACAGCCGATGCGATGCAACACAACATGACTGCTAGAAATTTTTTTTTTAAAAAAAGCATGACATTGCTACGGCTTTTTTAATTCCGTTTCTGTATTCGCTGACCAAGAGTTGTTATCCAAGAAAGGTAAAATCGCTTTGCTGGCGTTTTTTGTCATTTCAGCAAACAGGTGCAAAGTGCAGTTTTGCAGTTTCTGATCCCCTTTTTGTTAAACTCTTTTAACATTTGTTTTATTTCTTTTACAGAGTATCATCTCTGCTTTTGCTATTGACTTTTATTGAGTTATCTTGTTTTCATCGACTGCAGAATAAGTATCGACTTACTGCAAAAAAAAAATCATGGTTCTTTCTCGACGCACAACGCCCATCGCGTCTTCTCTGCCTCGCACTGGTCTAGATCCAAACACAGTCGACACAGACGGCGCAATTGAACCCGAAGATACGCGGCAGCTCCTTCATGCCCAAGATGCCTTTTCCGATACACTCGATGCCAAGTATCAGCGTCACCAGTCGTTGCACAGTACACGGCTGCTGTCCTGGGCAGAGCTTCCCGAGTGGATGAAAGACAATCACTTCATCCATACCGGATACCGCGCACCTGCCAACTCGTATGCAAAGTGCTTTGCATCCTGGTTCTATCTACACAACGAGACTGGAAACATCATGACGCATCTGTTTGGCGCTTTGGCGTTTGTCATTTTGTGCTTCACGGTGACCGGCAGCCTTTTGCGGGAGTTTCCGACGATCGACTGGCGCGATGCCACCACGCTTTACATATTTCTTCTGGGTGCCGTTGGCTGCATGGGCACATCTGCCATTTACCACACTGTGACCTGCCACTCGCCTACTGTCCAGAGAGCATATAACAAGTGCGACTACGTTGGGATCGTGCTTCTCATCGTCGGATCCTGTGTGCCTATATTCTGCTACATGTTTTACTGCCATCCTCGCCTGAAAATGTTTTATCTGGGCTTGATATTCACGCTTGGCTCGATTACTGCGTATATGGTCGTAGCCCCAAAGTTTGCTATCTCAGAGTATCGTCCGCTTAGAGCTGCTACGTTTGTCGCCTTGGGTCTTTCGGGCATTGTACCAGCAATCCACTCTACACAGCTGTTTGGCTGGGAGTATACCCTCAATGCTGTTCAGATGCCATATATGCTGATGATGGGCGGTACTTATATTGCTGGCGCTTTCATATACAGCGCTCGATTCCCCGAACGCCTTTGGCCTGGAAAATTCGACTACTGGCTTCATTCGCATCAGATATTCCATGTTTTTGTAGTAATTGCTGCTGTTTTCCACTATATCGGCGTCTCGAACGCTCTGCGCTGGACACATACAGCTGGTTTGGATTTGTGTCCCGCTTAGATTACAAGCTGTATGTGGATATACTCGTTTTCAGCTCATTTGAATATATTATTGTCAAAAAAGTATGAATTTAAGGATTTTGAATGATGTGATCAGATTAGTGGTGCCAGGAAGAAAAAACCGGTCTGATCAACTTTTTGTTTATTTTTAGCCAAAGTGTTGTTATAGGCCTAAATTTAGAATCGCTCTTTCTTCTCTGCGAAATTTCCCCTCTGCCAAAGTATAAAAATTATTACAAAGCTACAGCTATGCTAGACCTTGTGCTCATACGGACACAATACATTAATGACACTGTCCAAGCTTAAGCCTGCTACAAAAGTCGGAACAATGAGGGCTATAAATCATTCTGCATGTTGTTTCTTGCATCAAGACAGTTTTTCTTTCACTCTGCTCCATCCATATGTTTTTATATTTATTACGTTCAATACATTGGTTTTCCGAGTACATTGTTTTTTTAGTTTCTTTCTCCGACACCACCTCTTCTCTTTATTAACTGCTAGTTTTTCTTCCACAACCCTTCATCATCATCATCATCATCATCATCATAATCCTCATCACCACCATTCTTCGGTTTATTCTTTTTTTTTCCTGTAACGCTACGATATATTTGAGTTTGCTCTTTATTTACTTTTAGAATTTTAAATTTCAAAATATAATTATTATTTTTTAAATTGCACCTACACCGCTTATTCTTTCACTATTATTTTTACTATTAATAAATGCATCCACGACAACAATTACAAACAGCAGTTATATCGTTATTTACAGCGCCCTTGGCAAGCCATGCGCATTCCTTGAACTTTGTTCCCCGAGAGGGAAACCTCAACGAAACACAGACGGTCTCCGACCCGACATCGGCATGGCGTGCTTTTGCGTGCATGGTCCCTTTTACCGCATCCGACAACACGCCGCTTCTGATGCTCTATGGCGGGACAAGCGACGGCAGAGCCAAAGATCCACTAAGCGTCGCATCGAAAGGCATGAGCAAGCTGCAGGTTTTCGACACAAACAACAACAAATGGTATGCTCCCAATACTGCAGATACTCCAAAGACGGGTCCTATTCTGCCTGGCTGCGGCGCTGCATCAGGGAATATCTGGGTCTATGATCCACAGTATGGAACTTCCGGAAAGGCGTCCACTGCTGTTAGCCTCCTTGATAGCGTGCACTGGAGCTGGAGTGCGCCTACCGAGCAAGGCCAGCTGCCTGTGACGCGCTTCGGCGCTGCCTTTGCATATGTCCCGAGCACAAAGGCTTTCTACATGCATGGAGGCATCCCATTAAATGACAACACAAATACCGCTGACAACCCGCCTGGAATAGCAAACAATGTGGATATTCTATCGCCATCTACTATATCGTGGGCATATGCCAGCAATGGCCCTGCTCGCAAATACCATACGCTTTGCTACTTGAGCTCGATTGATGCTTTGGTCCTGTTTGGCGGATCGGATATGGACGTCGATAGCTATAATGACGTAAAGCTGCTGAATGTCAAAAACAATATCTGGCAGTATGCGGTCAAAGTCGATGGCGAGTCTCCAGCCGAGCGGATCCTGCACTCGGCCGTATGCTCCAAAGATACAATGTATATGTTTGGTGGCTTGCATAGCATGGGAGACGACCCTTCAGACAGCACAGTTTGGATGCTCAAGGCAAACAACGATACTAGTCTTACTTGGTCAAGAGCTCCTGTCGTCACAGGCTCTGGAAAGAGCAATGGCCCTACTGCGCGTGCTGGCCACGCCTCTGTGCTCTACAACGAAAGCATGTATGTATATGGAGGCATTGGGCCCAGCGAACAGGACGGCACCATGTATAAGCTGGATCTCAAGTCCTGGGAATGGTCGCTGACCAACGTCACTGGCTCGGGCATCGAGACTCAGAAAGAGAAAAAGGCAAAGACAGCTGTTCTCATTGCCGCCATTGTGTCATCGGTGCTTGGCGTCATCACTATTGGCATTGCAGCCACTGTCATCTACCGCCTTGTTCGCCGGTACCGCAGACGTCTAGTGGGAGGTGGCGGCAACGCTGGTAGACACAGCGACTCTGACAGCGACCAAAACAGCATGGATGGCTTTGACCGCGCAGCTGCAATGGAGACCATGGAAGGGCACAAGAACAATAACAGTCGCCGGGGAACCAGCGCATCGCTATACCGCGGTCCAGCGACCGCTTGCGACAGCGGTGTTTCTTACGAGGCAGATGCCACTGACAATTCGGGAGAAAAGGAGTTGTTGCACCAGCCATCATCAGAGATCGCCGTTTCTTCCCCGTCACTTGGAAGCACTGGTGGAATAGGACTTCCTATAATAATGCCACTTGGGCTGGCCAGCCACTCATTCTTAAACAACGAGCATAACAACGACCTTGGCTACAGCGACAGTAGTAATACGCGCACGCCAGCAGAGTATCATCGTATTCCAGAAGAGCTGCACTGCGGGTCGGCAGTGACCACTCCAGCCAGCATAGCGACCAACAGCGAGCTTTTGCCAGCACGCGATGAAGGCAAGTCTGGAAGCAGATCTGCCATTGGCTCCACTGGTAATGGCAGTAGTGGTAGTGGCAGCGGCAGCCGCATGCTGGCGGCTATGCGTGAGCACGCGCGCTCGATAAGCGCCAAGATCGCTCCATCGCGGCTATCCGTTGCATTTAGCGACAACACAGTAGCTGATCCATATTCGCCTTCGTCTGCTGCAAATAGTCCCGTAGCCGCTAGTCGAAAGCATCGCGCAGGCACTGCTGGTTCCTCATCGTTGGGTCCTCGCCGAGGCTCAACAATCATTGACCGGCAAACAGCAAACGAACTGTATGGCTCAGATTATCAGCGACTGGAAAAGGAGTACCGCCAAGCAGAGGCAATCAACCAGATTCTGCTCTCTGGACAGCCGATCCCTGCATGGCTGCGCGACGCTGTCAATCAGGCAGAGGCAGAAGCACCAAACTCGTCTTCTCTCTCTTCTTCTAATGACATGCAACAGCAGCAGGAGCCGGAATCCCCTCGTAAGCTGGCCATTGCAAACAAGACGACGGCTGCTGATCATTTCAAATAAAGGTGGCGCAGATGTATTTAGGATTTTTTCGTGTAACCGTTTTCCTTTCCCCTGCAGAAATTGTGTTCGATCAACACTTGTGTAACGGTAAATTACGAAATTCAATGTGTATCAGGTCTTTTTTTTGTGCACGAAGAAATGATTTTTTGAAAATTTTTCTTGTTGCATTAAATTTTGCATTCGTTCGTTCTCAATAACCCTTTCCTCCTCTGTGCTGTAAATAAAGGGAAATAAATAAATATTTCAAAAGGTTAAGGATAAGAGCGTCACTGTCGCTTATTAGGAGAAAATAGCATTCGTATAAACAAACATTTGACCGATTTGAGCCAATTGAAAGCTATTTTGAAAGCTATTTTAAAAGCTGGAATGGGCTCCTGTCAGTCAAAAATGGAATTGAATTGAACTTTGCTATGCAAAACCCTTTTTTAATGAGACGTCGTGACACTATGAAAAAAAATGGCGCCCAACAATTTTTATAGGAAAGTTTAAAAATAAAATAATCCACCAGTGACAAGAAAGATTTTTTTGCAAGAGATCTCCATGAATGACGATGTCTGAGCTGTTTGGCTATAAATAAAAAACCCGTTCTAGCAAAACTAATATTGCTCTGTCAATATTTTATATAAGGAAAATAATTTTTTTTATCTGTTTAATGAAAACGCCTATTTTCTTTTTCCAAAATATATATTCTTTTATTTCTCGTATTTTTCAAATAGAAAATTATACATAGACCTTTTTTGGTTTGCTTGTAAAATTTCATTTAGAGGAAGATAGTAAAAATAACTTTTTTTTAAAAAAAAAATGACCCACCACTGCTTAAACAATAGCAACCGCGTTGGTCTGAAGCAAACATTTGCAAGACAAGGTTCAAGATATGCGCTGGCAACTATACTAACTATTATCACTCTTTTGTTCTCAAATGTGTCGCAGGCAATGCCCTCTGCACACAATGAGACTGGTAAAGAGGGATCTCTTCTGCCACGCATTCTAGGTGGATCCGGTGCAGACAAGAGCGACTACCCTTTTATAGTGTATCTGCAGAATGCCTCTGACAAATCTTTTTGTGGAGGGTCTATTATTTCCGACCAGTGGATCCTTACTGCTGCTCACTGCATCAAGAGCGCTTCTCCCTCTGATATCTCTGTTTATATCGGCCAGTTCCAGTACAACCCGGATCCGTCAAAAAGCTCAGCTGTCTCAGAGGTCCACAATCATCCGCAATACGACGACTCTACAATGATAAACGACATTTCGCTTTTGCGGCTCACGGATCGGATAACGGGGAAAAAAGCATCGACCATAGATATCGACACGAGCACTGTCGGCGATGGTACTCAGGTGACTGCGCTTGGATGGGGATACACCTCTGAAACTGAAACTACGCCCTCAACCGATCTGATGAAGGTCGACCTGACCACTCTGTCGCAGGCTGAGTGCGGTACCAAGGATACAAAGTTCACTGGAAATGACGGTGCCAGGATCTGCGTTGCTTCTGATAATGGCAAGGCTACCTGTCCCGGAGACTCTGGCGGTCCTTTGATCCGTAGCATTAGCGGAAATAACGTGCTTGTTGGTATCACCAGCTTTGGAACTGGAGGACCCGGTCAGTCGGTAACTGTAAACTGCGGAGGTGCTGGCATGGTCAGCTTGTTTACTCATGCCGCTTATTTCAAGACATTTATAGATACTACGACAGGTGGTTTGCGTAAGATTGAAAGCACCAAGGACGGTTCCAACAACGATAGGTAAGTAAAAAAAAATCGCACATATATATTTATTTTTTGTTGTTGCTGCTGCTCTTGTGGATTGCTTCCGCTTGTGATCTTTTTATGGCTATAAAAGTTTAGGTCTGCAAGGAATCGCGATCTCTTTAGCCTAACAATACATTATCTGTTTCTGTTGTATAAACTTGTGCTAAACTCATTTATAGCACAGAGGACGCAAGCAGCCAAATTGGCAATACTACATTATTTACTAATTCTGTAAGCAGCCAAGTTTTTTTTTTCTGATTCCTCATATAGCGGTCGTGCTAGCACAGCAGCCGTTCCAAGCATTCTGCTTACAGCCGTAGCATCTTTCTTTGCCTTATCGATGCTTCTCTTCTAAAAAAAAATAAGAAGGTTTAAATTAAGGTTTTAATCGACTGCTTAGGCTTTAAGCACCGCTATTATTATTATTATTATTATTATTGTTGTTGTTGTTGTTTTAGAAACAAAGAAAAAAAACAGATATTTAAGTAAAAATGACACAGTTAGAACCAGTAAAAGTGAATTAGAGGTTTGCTTTTTGAGGCTCTGGACGAATATGTTGCTCGTTGCCTTGCTCAAGCTTGTGCTCAGGCTGATTAGGGCCTAGGTCTCGGACAAAGCTTTGGGCTGGGTCGTAATCCCGATCTTGATCTTGGGCTTGCGAAGGTGGAGACAGCCTGCTTTGGATATGCTTCTCCACTCGTGCCATCCAGTCATGCATCTCGGCATGCTTTTGCACAACAGTGATCTCTAGATCCTTAAGCCTTTGTCTCAAAAGCGCATTTTCCTCGCGTAGCTGTCCAATCTGCTCGATATCATTGCGCGAAAGATCGTCGCGACCAATTCCCAGACCGCCGCTAACACTTACACCACCAGCACTGCCCTCAGTGACTGTATCGCTTGGCCTTCTCATTCCTCCGGAGCTCATATAGACATCTGCGGCGTTTTCTCTTCTATGTATCGAAGAAGATACACCAACGCTGCCGCCAATGCCGATGCGCTGCTGCTGCTGCTGCTGCTGTTGCTGTTGCTGTTGATTGCCGCTTCTACCGAGGTTTGGGCTGTTGTTGACAAGCATCGGCGATCCGCTAGCATTTGAGCTAACAGCGAGATTTGCTTGGTAGGAAAACTGCGAAATAGAAGGCAGAGTCGACTGAACAAGCCTTGCAGAGCCGCCAAGACCTGGAGAGCGCAAGGGCATGTTTGGCGGAGACCGGGTTACACGCTGCGAGCGGTGAGACGATATATGCCGCTGACCGATTTGAGGCGACGCTGCAGAGTACGGGGACTCGGGACCGACAGCTGAGCTAAAGAGGCCTGGATGAGCAGAGTTACCGCCGATCTCGGGACGCCGTCGTTTGGCCGATGGGATTGCTGGTCCAGCACTGATGCTGCCAGTACCGCCAATTGCAGCAGACGCAGAAGCCATGCCGTGATGAGCTTCTACAGAGCCGCCATCTCCTCTTGCGCGGATAGCATTAAAGCTCATATCATCGTTGATTTCTTCAAATGGCCTGGTAGGCATGCTATGAGACATCATTTGCTGCGGTGCAGTAGATGGCGTGTGTATCATGCGCTCGTCTGTGCTGCGAGGGCTTTCCATAAAGGCCACAGGACGCTGTGAAGAAGTACGTCCACCTTGTTTTGGCGGCGATGGCGAAATGGTAGGGGAAAACGATTCGCCATCTGGAGAGCCAACTACCATCATCGTGCCGCTGTCCTCCCTTTGCGAAGGCAAAGTAGGCATGTTTTCAATGCCTTCCCTTGTGCTTTCTCTGTATATTTCTTCATCGTCCATAGCCATGTCGAGGCTGTGCTGTAGCGCACGGATCTCGTCAGCAGCCTCTGTCTGCATCTTCTCGCAATACCGGGAAAACTCGGGCGTGTTGAACAGCCTGTGATGCAAAGCGCTGGTCATGTCGTAGTCCTGTGGCAGATAGTGTGCGCAGCATTTTAGAATAGCAATGTCCTACAGTTAAAAAGGAGAATATGCGTATTGAAAATGCGAACAAAAAATTAAAAAAGAAAACCGGTTAGCAACGAATAAAAAAAAATTCAACAAAAAATTCCTTTTAATTTTTTTTTTTTGCTTTTTGCATTTCATGCATCTATCAGATGTCAAATTCAACATCTTTTTGGTAAAAAAAAAGAGCTGATTACCAACACAAAGACCGAGCAATCCGAAACAGCAAATAACATGTAATTACATATAGCATTACATAAAGAAAAATTAAGGGGTTCTGCCTTTTCATGTTTTTTTGGGGACATGTCAGAATAAGGTAGATTGGAATTTTTTGTGAACATGACATCCGCAATGCAAATCCAACATGTATGCATGCAATTATGAGAATGAAAGACATTTTTTAAAGCAAAGTAAACCAAAGCAGAGCAAACTAACAAAAAACAAGCATGTAGTCTTGTTAAAACAACATTTAGCGTACTAATTAGCACTCACGCGATGCCACGCTATAAAAGAATCATTTTGCTAACATCTTTGTCAAGTAAATCAACAAAAAAAAATTTTTTTTAGATGTGTAGACTACTTTTTGTTATTTTTTTGTTGGTCTCCTATTGGCTAGATGAATGTCGTGTTTTGCAAAAAAAAGCACATATGCCAAATGAAGGTTTGACATGATCCTTAAAATAATTACGGTAGATGTAGTAAACATGAAAAAAGAGTGATGATGACAAGATATTTTGTGCAGCTGATAAAAGCAAACTGCCACTGTTCTTAATATGTGCCAAATCTGCTTCGCATACACGAAAAAATAAAGGCTACGAAAAGAAGCGATGCGGCTATATACATAGCACATAGTGTGGATGCATAAAATCATAAGGTTTCTTATATCGAGGACACGACAGAAAAATATGTAAACATAAAGTAGCAGCATTGTAAATACATAAAATTCTTACCTGTAGTAAAATAATCCGCAAATCAAAAAGAAAGTCTACAAATCGAGTAACATGTCTCCGCTCGTTGATTCCAACGCTGCTTGGAACAGTGTTAAGTATTGTACTAGCCCATGGGAAGATCTACAAAACAAATTTATGTAAAATTCGTTAGCTTCTATTGAACTCACCATATCCATTCACATTTTTTTTTTAAAAAAAAAAGAGAAAAACAGTAATTATTGTCAAAATTATTGTCAAAATGACCAAGACAATAATGTTCTTCATTTCTGGTTTTCAAAGAAAAAAATAGCTGTAATGATTTCCATCATTTGACAATATAATAAAAAAAGACAACATTTTGGTCGAAAACCTGATGTTGCAAAGAGCCAGTATTTTTTGTTACGATCAATCAGCCATTTTCCTTGTTTTTGTTTTTTTGTTGCCGTTGCCGTTGTCTTGCGTTTTTGAAATACAAGAACGTGAAAATTAACAAATACTCAGGCCAAATTATCCTTCAATAATTTTGACAAACAACAAAGCCACTCTCTGCTGTCGATACAGCAAGGCAAATATTACAAATCGGCCAACCAAAAAAGGGCTTTGTAGAAATCAACAAGAAGCAAATCATAGCTGCAAAAAAAGATTTTCGATAATGCTTACCGTTTGCTGCAGAGATTCTGATGGAATAACCTTGTGCCGCTGGATGGTGTGGTGTGTTTCCAAATAGCCACTGTTCATTGTGACCAGCTGAGCAAGGCGATTTGTGGCCTCGTTATCCGTCGGCGAAGAAGATTCGGCCCATGAGACTTCTCCTTGCGCTGTGCGCTGGTCCCGCAATGGAGACACGGATGCCACTGGATTGACTCCTAGCTGCCGTGCAAGATTCAAAGCACGCGCCCGTAGAACACTATTTGCTTGTTTATAAAAAACGAGACAATAAATAAACGCAAAACAGCAATTATTAGGTATGTTAGTATCAAATAGCAATATTCAATTGACCTTTTTTGTCAATACAAAGATCGGCTACTATAGCTAATCATAAACTAGCAAATAAATTATTAAACAGAAATGGTTAAAACCCACAAAAAGGGAATCACTTGATCCCTCCCGGTCCTTCTTTTGTTGTCACAAAGACTAATCAGGCATACTAGATAGTCTGTACATCTTCCTTGACAGCAAAAAAAAAATATTACTGGTTAAAGACTTTTAGCTCCCTTTCTAAATTAGGAATCCAGTTAAATAGGCATGTGGGCAAACACACACAAAAAACGACAATAAACAGAATAAATAGAACAAATTGACTCACCTTTGAATAGGCATTTTATCGTCAGGGAACAGGTCGCGTACAAGTCCTAGCCGCTCGGAAATCGATACCTGACCTGTATCAGCAGCTATATCGGACAGATTCATATCCATGCCTCCACCGATACTGCCGGCTGTTGCTGCCATCATAGATCCCCTGGAAAATGCAGGAATGACGAGCATGTTTTGCCAAGCCGAGTTGGCAAATGTGGGCGAGGGAGACTCGGCGACATGCCAGCGATAAAAGAGTAGCATTGCTAGCGAGTTCCATGCACAGGTCAACGGGCTTCGCGACCGAATTATGCTAAACTACATATCAAAAAAGTTATAAAAAACACAGGTTTCATTTTAGAATGCCAATAATGTCAGCCAATCCGATTATGTTTTTTTAGCAGAAAAAGAAAAAATAAAAAGAATGTGGACTCGGGCCACCAGAGTATCCGATGTAAGAGTCCTAGATACAATAAAATTTTGTTGCTGTTGTTGCTGAGGTGTTTCTTTTTCTTGTGCGTGTGTGTGCTTGTGTGCATGAAAAGTATTTTTCATTTTGACAATTCAATAGAGAATAGCAAATGAAAAATTCAAAAATAGCATTTGAGAATACAAAAAAACGAGTAATCAACTCATTATCGTAATTCTGGATAAAGACATGTGAACAGACCAGACTGTCAAGAGTTGACAATTGCAAGCGGAGATTTTTTTAAGAATATGTGATTATTAAACAGAGCAAGCTTGCTGATTTTATTAAAGAAGCATCCTGCACAGATAGCAAGCTAAGGAACTGTCAATTAAAAGATATTGTTTACTGCCAAAGTGTGATGCATCAGTTCCGATAGATCGGCATTAGACATTTTAAGCAACAAAATAAAAGTAAAAAATAACACAATGTGATCAAACTGGTAATTGTATTATTTTTTGTATTGGCTGCAAAATCTCTATTAGACGCCTGTTTAGGCAATAAATCCAGACCTTATTCAAAAAGGAAAGAAAAAAAGAAAATGGTGGTCGCAAGCACAGAAATATTATAATAAAAATAAAATAGCAGCATGATCACGTCGATGCTGCGAGTATAGATAAATAATACAACAATGTCAGCTTAACATTTATCCAGCTGACCAACAGGCAGATAAATGAATCTTTTTTAGAACAAGTGACTTACAGTAGGAAGGAATAGACCCAGACAATCAATAGATCCAGACAAAAAAAAAGAAATTTGTGTTTATGTTTGTAGCTATGTCACAAGAAAGGCTATGCTGCCGCGGCAACTACTGCTAATCAATGTGGTTATTAACACATAAATTTGTGCGCAAGCATACAGAAAAAAACAGCATAGAAATAATTGGTAAATATGGCCAAAAATGTGCGAAAGAAGCAATAAACTGCATATAAAACGGGAGAAAGAAATAGGCCGAATATGTGGTAAAAAAAAAAGCAAACAAGTTGAAGATTTTGTGAAGCATCCACAAACGCCAGCGTGACCAAGGGACAAACCAGCTGGGTGTGAGTTGCACACTCAAGAAGAATAGAAAACAGAACAGGGCTAAAAAAGGACAATGAAACGAAAAAAAAACTGAGAATAGATGGGTCAAATGCAGACATGTTGCTGCAGTGTGGGGAAAAAGAAGGGAATTTCTAACTTGTTTTTCATGGCAGTAACAATGAAGCTAGCAAACCAAAAAAAGGACTACCCCGCAATATGAGCACAAAATCAAAGAAACACACAGACAGTGTACAGAGCGAAAAAAGAGAAGATACATAATAGCGCGATAAAAGACCAATTGTGCGGTTGCATCAACCAAAGGCAAGGGTAAGCCATACTGTTCAACACGGAATCAAGTGCGCGATGTGTATTTGGACACATGCGAGCTGCATGGACAAGGCAAGCATATCATAATTATAGACATCAAATAGAAAAGGTAGGTAAGCAATGGAGCAGCAGCAACTGACAGCAAAATACAGCAACTAGAAAAAAAATAGCAACTGCTGCGCACATGTCTTCAGTAAGTTGTAAATCTCTATTTTTTTGCATATACACGGTTATTGTATTTCTGTTTTGATGGTAATCAAACAAGTGTACAAACTCAAAAATAAATAAGGCAGTTTTCCTTATACAAGGCAATTAGTAAAGCAATATACGCTAGAAACACATCGACAAGTAAAAAAAATTCAGCAACAACAACATTAATAGCAACAAAGCGACCAAGAACATGCAAATACAAAAAAAAAAACAGAAGGCATGTCGGCAATTTGAATATAATGCACGCCAAAGAACAAAACAGACAGCAAAAATACAATAGCCCGAGAAAAGGGGGAAAATAGAATGTCGATGATGCCAAGATTTAGATATGTTGCCCATCTTCCATTGCAAATGGAATATCAGTCTTACCTGTTGCCGCGATGCCGGTGTTATTGAGCTTGTACCTCCCGAAAATGGCTTGCGGTACCCAGGAACAGTGTTTGTCATCAAGGTGATGCGCAGCACCGACGAAGGCAGCCGTGGCGCTAGGGTGCTGGATGCAAAATGCACATCAGACAGCCGGATGCCAACGACATCGATTGCCTCGACCCAGGCTGCCATCGAAACAGTGAATAGAAAGCGAGAGACGCTATGCGCCCACGATCCGCCCAGAATCCAGTGCAGCTGCCAGTCCATTTCAGTTGCATCTGCAAGCGCGATCGGATAGCGTGGCACTGCTGGCTGCGCCTGCGACCGGTGGTGGTAGTGCGGATACTGCTGAATCTGCTGATGATGACTTTGATACTGATGATAACTCTGGCCTTGAGGCCGCCCAAGCTCGGAATTGGTCGGTGGACGATGGTCAATTGCATGCGGATGAGAATGCTGATACTGGTGGCCGTATCCCTGATGCATATGCTGAGATGGGAGCAGAGGAGGCAGCATCGACGAGTGTGAGCTCTGGTGTCTATAATTATAGCTACTCTTGGCATCGGCTGCATAGTGATGGCTGACACTGTCGTAGCCTCTGTAGTCGCGGTATCCGCTAAAGCTGCTGTTACCTGCTCCGATGCCCGTCCCGCTGTTTGCTGCTGCTGCTGCTGCTGCGCTCATGCTCCCATGAGTGTATGAGTAGCCTGCCTGTACTTGGGGTGGCACAACCACACTAGCGTCTGACAATCTACCGTCGGGCATGTACGAGCGCGTCTGAAACCGATCGCGTCGAGGATAGTTGCGCAGAATCTCGTCCCATTTGGATTGATACCGCGTTCCTTCCTTTGGCGAGACCAGGTCTGGATCGTTGCCAGTCTGTATTCGCCAGAGACATATGACACTTCCCATGTGGTCACGAAGAATATCAGGAACATAGCTTTTTTTAGTATTGATCTTGTTCACCAAGTCAATTTCAAACAGCCAGTCTAGATATGCGATAAGCTTGTCCTCGGTAACGCTAAAATTCATCTTGTGCTCTTTGCAATAGCGCACCCACAGAGCTGCGCGCCAAGCATAGATCGAGCGCGTCTTTTTGGAAATAAACTCGCAGTCTTGATAAAGCTCTTGCGAGTCCTTTAGATCTACAAAGACAAACAGACAAAACCGGCAATAATTTTTATATTAACTAATCTTAGGCTTTTACGCGCATAAAAGACTACCAAAAAGTGCAACAATAGATTATAGTAGTAAGATTTAGAGGCTAAAATATATTTGTTCTATTTTTTTGGTTGTATTATGAAAGCAGTGGTCATAAACAAGCAATTGTTGAAATTGGCCGGACAAAATAAAATACATTTTAAAAATAGACCGTTCGGGATGTGGTTAATTGACAAACATGCTTGTTTAGCTCAATAAACAATCGCCCAAAAAAAATAAAGTAAACAGACCAGCTTGCATAGAACAAAAGAAAGACCAGTGGGTAAAGTGGATGAGTGGCGCAACTATTTGTGTACATATCGGCAAGTAAAGACTTTATTTTAAGATAAATAGACTGTTTTTTTTTGTGATGATGGGGAACCAAATAAATAGTGTTTTGTAAATGTAAGATAGCCGAGATGCCCATGTATGCCGGCATCTCCGCAACCAGCCTCTTTTTGTTTATTTATTTGTTTATTTTTCTCCTTTAATGCAGGCAAAAACCTTGCATTTCAGTTCCGGGTCAAAGAAATCATGCTGTCCGATAGATACATTTCAAACAAAAAAATCTTTGCAGATACTCAAAACAAAAAATATAAGACCAAACAAGGCAGAAAATGATGTGTAAAAAGAAAAGGATGTGTGAATAATGAACCAAAAATTAAAAGCATTTAATATGAATCAAACTACATTCACTTTATGTTATCAGTAAAAGCGAGGTACAGTCCTGACAAAAAAAACAACATTAAGCGTTTAGATGGCGAATGCAGAGAAAGAAATAAACAGAGTTCTGCTTTTTTTTTCACAAACAGATACGGGTTGTGTTGAATTTTGTTTTGCTTTAGTTTGCCTTGAGCAATAAGATCCTCACGATGATATCGAAGATAGTGGCCGATCCTTGAAGAGCCTTTAAAAAAATTTTCGTGCTGACTCGGGATGTGCAAGTTTTTTTTTTTAAAAAACAAAGACATTATTATGTGATGATACTGTACCTTGTTTTGTGTAGAGCGCCATTGTTGAATATACCGAGCGATTGTTACTCTAGATATGCTGCTAGATGCGTATTGGTTTGTGCGTTTACGGCGGCGTAGCAAGTTAGGATGATGATGCGCAGAGGCTGCCCAAGACCCTCTTAGCCGTGTTTGTAATCAAAGTAAAAATAAGTGTATAGATAGATACGTTTGAATCCCAACTGAGCTGCCAAACGCTCTAGAAGAATATCAAAGGAAAATAAAAATAAAAAGAGAGAGAGAGAATAAAGTGATATATGTAGGATTGGGCGTGAGCTGTTGCCAGTAGGCAGAGACGAAAAAAAAGCTGATAACTGTTAATTAACAAGTGGCTAATAGAAAAAGGCGATTTGCAAAGCTTGGCGCGACCAGACAAATGGCGGAACGTGTGTGCTTAGGCGGATGTCTGAGGGCTAGCAGGCCAAGGATAACGGCGGGTAAAAAAAGGTAGTAAGAGCAGAATAGAAGCAAGAGAAAGACCGCAAAGGACTCAAGGAGAGAAGCAAGTAAAAAAAAATAAGAAGCAGAAGCAGTTTGTTTATGCGTTGCGGGGGAGGCGCTTGCTTTCTTTTTCTGCTTTGTCGAAGCCAGCTGAAAACGTCAGTTTTATATACAGGCTAATGGTATTAGGGCCAGATGTGAACACGGCAGCCTGGATTTAATAATAAAATGACACTACGGCTTGTCAGCGATTCTGCGGCGGGCAAAAAAACAGACTAGTGCTGTCTACTTTATTGCCCAGATGGTATTGAGTGGTGGTGGCTTATGAAGAGCTAGGTCGGATATGCAGGCAGTCAATTGCCTGATGCTATAAGCTTTTGTGTATTGCTTTTATTTTTTATTTATTTTTTGCTTTTCTCCAGTGCTTGGGGGAAAAGATTTTTTTCCTGCTACAATAACGTATGATGATTGGTACGATGAGTGGAACAGAAGCAAGAGTAATAGATACACGCTAGTAATTGGGGAAAGATGTGGAATTAGAAAATGTCGTTGTAGAGACTAGAATAAAGAGGCCAAAATAAGAACTAAAAGGTTATTTCAGTGTCAGTTTCTAGTCCACTTTAGAGTATTCTAGTGTCTGTGTGCGTAGAAACTACGCCAGGTGTATGGTGTCTAATGGTATAACAAGAACCAAAGTGGAAACAAAAAAGAAGAGAAAATAAATAAATGGTTTTGTCTTAATCTGTTTTTTTTACCGGGCTTGAGCCAAGCGCTGCGGCGGTTTAGTTATATATAAAGCAGGGTGCCACCAAAAAAAAAAACACATGTAGAGGGGGTCGCAAGGGAGGGGTCGTTCCAGCGGTGCTAAAAAACCTTAATCGGTCACAACCATTTATCAGTTGTTTTGCTTAGGCTATTGCCAGCAATTAATAATACTTTTGACCGCTGCTCCTAAAAAAAGAGCAATGAAAAAAAACAGCGGTCGCCTCACGCTTACAACCGCCCGCCTTTGCTACCAGCAATGGACCCTGTAGTATGCGCTTGCAAGAGAATAAAAAAGGGAAGATCACGCAGAATATGATAAATTATCGACGTTCCTAGACTTCCAACCTATTAAAAAAACACGCATACAATTATAGGTGGCTATCAAATAGGCAAGGGGGGAGGGTTCGGCTCGGAGCCCAATGGGGGGGGGTTGGCTATACCTCCTCATCAGCTACCCTTGCCTGCCGCACCTTTTCCTTCTTTTGTTCTTGGTGGATAGTTGTTCTAAATTAGAAGATTCGCTTTTAAGGACAGTTGACACGGCTTATTTTTATATTTTCTTGTTTTTTTTGCCTTTGCTTTTGCTTTTCCTGTTGTTGCTTTATGTAGTGGAATAGCATCATTGGGTGATGCGTGCAGCTCCTTTTTTGTTTTTTTTTTATATTATTTCATTTCTGGCCGATTGGGCAAGTCGCTTGATTGCAAAGCAATGGCAAGAACGCAAATGTTCTCATCATTTGCCTGTGCATACAACAGTGTTGTCGACATTCCCATGATTTCTTGCACTTCTTGCACAGCTGCTTGGAAACACAACAATTATACCTTGTACAGTGATGAAATGAAATTTAAAATTTAAAATAGAAGCACATGTATTCAAGACGTGATTAGCGGTGCTTTTTTTGCGCTTTTCTCTTGTTGCATTCTTTATTTCAATATGCTCTAGCTTTTAAAAGTATAGCTTTTTTTACAAAGACATAAAGAATCATTAAATTGGCAGTTGTTAAAAAGCTGGGTAAATGTTGTGGAAACTTGATTTCGTTAAAAAAAAGGCAAAATGAAAACAAGTCTTGCTGATCTACACACTTTTCAGGAATCAAATTCAAAAATACCTTTTCTTTGTAAGCAATTCTGGGCAACTTGTCAAAAAGCAGTGATGTCCCCATCTTTTTTTTACATAAACATTTGCGGATGACAGTATAATTGTACATATGTGTGTGCGTTTGTGTGCTTTTTTTGTGTTTGTGTGAGCTTGCATGTGTGGGTGTGGTTTTTTACAGATGTGTTAGGAAAGCTTTGATTTTTTGCTGGCAAGAGCCAAAGAAAAATAAAGTTACAAACCAATTAACCCGGTTCTCAAATTCCTTGCAGAAGAAACAAATAAAAAAAATAGAAAAACACTGATGAACCAAGTCATTTGGATAAATAATACTGCAAAAGTTAATCTCACACACACATAAAAAACAAGCCAATAGAAGAGGCCAGCGTATGTACGATTTACCTTTTTCACATTTTTTCACTGCATTTTTCTGCAGAATGGTTTTAAAAAAGCATGCCTTATGTCAGTTATATAGAGAAAAAAAAATCTTGTGTATTTTGTTTTGTTACATTAAAGCATTATTGTTTTAAAGACATTGATTTTTTTATCCGAACTTTGTATACTACAATCCATTTTGCATCTCGACATGTTTAGATAACTAGAATAATATCGGATTTTATTCAGCATGCACTAAAATAAGAGAAAAAAAGAAAATAATTGTTTGCTATTTGTTACTTGCTATATGTATATGTATATATGTGTATATATATGTATATACGAATGGAAAATTAAATAAAAAATCTTCAATTTAATATTTTTAATTACCAAAAAAAAAGAAAACAAAAAAAAGAAGTTTACCAAGGCTAATCTGCACTTTTTTTCCCAGCAAAAAAAGTTATAACAAGGAAAAAAAAACAATTCTATCAAATTAGCTCTAATCTAATCTGTCTCTCGCATGCACTAAACATTATATACAATGTTTGAGTGTGTCTGTGGACATGCGTGGGTGAGCAAATAAATAAATGAATGAGTGAGTGAGAATGTTAGAATGTGAGAAGAAAAAGCCGCAACTAAACGTTAAAAATAGTTTTTCTAAAATCTGTTTCTTTCTTCTGTAAGACACAGAGAAATAGACAACTTTGCAACAGTGATATAACAAAGAAAAAACATTTGCTAATTAACATACATATTTTTTTTATGGCTTCATCAAGATGCAGCAACTTTTTTAAAAACCGCATGGTTGACAGGAACTGTACTTTCCTTTTTAACATTTTTATTTGCAGGTAAAGCAACAACTGAATGAATACAAATCAAATAGACAAACAAATAGACATGCCACGCAAAAGCAGAACAATGCTAAACATTGCAACAGACTTTTTTTTCAACTGATCTCGTCTTTTTTTTTTCTCAAATGTCTTTTTTGCTTGTTCACTTGAGCAATTAGTCTCGAGAAAATAGCACATTATAAATTAAAAAATAGCAGAAATACGGACTTTAGCACAAAAATAGCCGACGCATATTTATAATAAAAACAGCATTGCAATTTCTTTTATATTTAAAAAATCCAAAACAAAACAAAGAAAGAAAGAGTTACATTACCCTTACATGATTTATTTTTTAAACCGCATCATGGCAATGTCCATTTGAAATTATCCATGGTAAAAATGCAATTAAAATAAACTTTAATCTTTTTCTTTTCAATAAAATATTTGTTAAAAAATACAAATCAAAAAAATTTCACGCAGAGCCATTATCGCAGCTATTGAAAATAGTCTCTGCAGGGTTAATTGTGTTACCACAAACAGCGCCAGTCCCGCCTATAGAGAGGAGCGTAAAGTCGAGCTTTTTGCGCATTTCAGCAAGCAAATCATTGAGGCTCTTTTGCATCCAGTCCAGCTTACCATGGGCCTTTTCAGACTCGGTTTGAACTTTCAGGATGTTGCGGTTGACCAGCTGAATCTCTGTACGCACCGAGGCTATTGCTTTCGAGCCAACGCCCTCTGCATCTCCATCTGCGCTTTTAGCCATCGACTTGCCCATCATGTTCTCCAGAATACGCTGGTGTTTTTGGATCCGAGTGAGCTTTTTGGAAATCACCGCCTGACAATCCATTACAGTATTTAGATACGACATGTAAAGCTCTCCTTTCTCCATAAAATGATTGATCTTGTCCATTGTATCTACCATGTACGAAGAGTTATTGCCAGACGCGTTGGCGCTCAGTACCTCTTGCAGCTTGTCGCTGACATTGAGGATTTCATTTACTGGCGTGATCTCATCTTCACTCATCATGTCAAGATGGTTGCTGTTTTCGATTGTAATCGCTTTGCAAACATTTCTGGCCAGATTTCCAAGCCAGGCGTTTTTGTAGTCGAGAAAGTCGTTGCTAGTTTCATGGGCTTGGCCAAATGTCTGTTGCTGGTCTGAGGCGGCCGTATTGTTAGTGGAAGCAGTTTTAGAATTAGAGATGGTGCCATCAGCAGTCTCGAAAGAGACATTAAATGCGCTCATCCTTTGTTCCTCTTCGCCGAAAAAGCCATCTATGCGGAATAACTCGCTGTCTTGAATCCCCAAGGTAAAAGTAGTTGCAGACGAGCTATGGTGATGATGCTGGACTTGGACTTGTTTCCGAGTTAGGCTATGAGCTGGTGAGGATACGGTGGTACAGGACTGTGTCGTGCTAGTTTCGGTGGTCAAGCCGGGATCCAGACCAAAGATGGTGCTGCCCTTACCCTTACCCTTGCCTTTGCCCTTACCTTTTCCCTTGTCCTTGCTTCTGTCCTTAGTCTTGCTCTTGCTCTTGCTCTTGCTTTTACCCGTGTATTTACTATTTTTCTCGTGATTAGGCTCAGAGGCCATAATAGAGACATTGCAGCTGCTGCTAGATTCGATATTCTCTGAGCTGTCCTCGATCAAGCCAGGCGTCTCAAAGTCAGAATCTACAAGATCCAAGTCAATTATCTCGCCCTCAAAGAATGAAGCAGGATTTATATCAGCTTCAGGGGCTTTACCATTAAGAGCATTATTGCTAGTTTTTGCCCTCTTGCTACTACGCGAGGGCGTTTCCTGATTGTCCTGAGCATGCGTTAAGCAACGCTTGGCAGAAAGCTGCAAGCCTGCAGAGCTTTGAGACAGAGCAGCAGAGTCGACTGGCAAAGGTCTAGTTGGAGTATGCCAATGGCCCTCGGGCTTGACATGAGTCAGAGTCAAATCACGCGGGAAATTCTCAATAAGAGGCATGACCTCCTTGTGCCAGTAGTCATCGCTGATATCCCTCGAGGAGTTTGCAAAAGACGTAGATTGAAAGATATCCGATGACATCAGCGCAGTGTTGCGCAGCATGTGGCGGTAGAACTGAATATCAAACAAGAGCATCATGTCCTGGATCAAGATCAGACGCAGGCTCTTGAGGACTTTGCAAAAGGCCGTGAGCGACTCGCGCCAGCTGGACTCGTCGCCGCTGCCTTCATAGCCGGCAAAAGTCTCTTGCGAGTCGATAAATGGGAAGATCTGGTCCTCAAGATCAGCTGCGACGTTATAACTGCACCGCGGAATTGGATGGGACTTGTTGGCAACATTTTGATTGATTTCAGCGTTTGTCATATGGATTTCGTCGATAATGCCGCCGCTTTTGAACAGAGCCCGGCTGACATTGATTGTGCTGGGATTGCTGAGAATCCATTTCCTCTCGGGACGGCTGTCTATCTTGTTCTGCAGATAGGCAAATGTGCGCTTGCGGATGCGCTTGGATGGCTGCGACTCTCCAATCGCGACTTTGAAAAACTCTTCGTATTGACTGCGACACCACTTGAGCAGCTGGCCATCGGTAATTTCTGCTGGATTGTTGAAAACGAGCGCTTCCTTCCACGAATCGTCCTTAAAATTGGGCAGCGGCTCTTTCAAAACATGCCACCTGTAGAAAAGCAGCATTGCCAGGGCATTCCAGGGACACTGGATAGGGCGAGAATGTCTGACAATCTCCACCTTAAACTTGCAATCGCCCTCGACACCAGCACTGCGGCGTGGCCGCGATGCATTGTCCACAAAGTCGCTGTTATCGTAGTATGGCGAGCTCGATTTGCTCGAGACCTGTGACTTGATTGTGATATAGTCGTAGCTAGGGCACAAAGACGACGAATTGTGTCTGCCGATAGAAAAGGATCCCAGAGTAAGGCCAAGAATGGCCTTGTCACTAAGCCACGTCGAGACAGATAATGCGTGCCACAGCCGCATATTGAGGCTACAATAGGACGACCTACGCATTAGAATGCAGTTGAGCAGAACGTCGGTCTCGTCTGACACCAGTCTCCATTGCTTGTCTACCTGCGGAGAATTGAGCTTGCGGGTTTTGTCCTCAAGACTAGTTTTATGCTTGCCAAACTCTGAGTACAAGGCAAGGGGCTCTCCAGCGTCGTCAGGCCCGACATAGTTGACTCCTGGAGGCAGCTTTGGCTCCTGATCTGCCTCTGCCTTCTTCTTCTTGCTCGAAGATCCCTTTTCTAATGAGACTGCCGACTTTGACGGAGTAGTTCTGCAGCCGACAAGGTACATCGAGTTGATATGTCGCTTTAAATATTCGCGTGGATCCTTGAGCTCTGCCTCAAAAAGCTTTTTGGAAGGCGTTCTACGGCTGCCATTGGGGGATCGCCACACGGTCCACAGAATAGCTAGCCGCGAAGTCACAGCAAGGGCATGGCTGTTTGCGTCGCGGTACTTTGAGCCGCCGGTTTGCGCAATAAGATACTTTGTATAGTCCATGATGCGAGCTTTATCGCATTTTTTGTCTTCATAGTTGGGCCTGGTATTGCAAAAGGTAAACCAGGTTTGCAGCAGAGCTGCTTGCGAATGCACGGTCTCGTCATAGCAGTGCTGCCGAACAACAGCCAGGGCCGCTTCGAAATCCTCTACACATTTGTAATTAAAAGAAACAAAAAAATGTTATGCGATTAGATAAGTGGGGTTTTCCCTTTTACAAATTAGAAAAATTGTTGATTTTATTATATTTTATTTTGTTTTTAAAAAAGGTCTTTTTTGAAAGCATAGACCTGTATTAAACGTACCTTTATCAGTCATGGTCGCACTTTTTTAAAAAAAAATAAAGGCTTTAGACCAAGAGCCAGAACTTTGGAAATAATGACCTTACGCAGAAGTAAGAAAGATGAAATATGCAGAAAAATGACTTTGAAAAAGGTATTTAAAAAAATCAAAAAATGTAGAGGTGAAAAAAAAGTAAACAGCAATAAAAACGTCCACAAGCTTTACATGAAGGAAAAAAAGTGCCACAAAAAAAGGTGCAGCTTGCATCCCTTTTTCCAAAAAAGACTGCCCCCTCCTCTCTTCTCATTTCAGTCAAGGTTAAAAAAGTCCGTTATCAAGCAATCAATTGATCATTATCGCAGTCTCCATGCCATGCTTGCTACTTAGGAAATAAAAAGTGTGCGATATTGACAACAGCGATTGCGTCAAATTATTTTTTTTTCGCTTTTCTTTATAAAATAATATATATATATATATATTGAATATTAAAATTAAACAAAGAAATAGTTTTTAACATTAGACAATTCAAAAATTTTTACAAATAATAGGTGGCAATAATAAAAATGACAATGATGCTACGGCATCGCTCTATGCTTGTTTGTGTGTATGCGCTATAATCTTCGACAGTCTACAGCTGAACGAGACGCGGCATGTCGAACTGCATTTGGACCGGCCATGCGCGGTATGCGGCTGGCAGGTAGCCAACAACGGACTTGATCTCGCTGTCTGTGTGGATAGAGTCTAGCTGCGGCATAAGCTCTGCCGTCTGTGCCACTGGCGACCGCGGGCTAGTTGGCCGCGAAGACATGCGCTTGCTGCGAGCCTGTTGGGCGCTCAAGCCCGACATGAAAATGTAGTCTGGAACTGTGTTTTCCATTTTATGATAAGTGTTTGTAGTGTATGTGAGGAAGAGCTTTATATATATGCGTTGGGATGTACAAAAATAAAGATGGCTAAAAAGTATGTATCTACAAGCTGTTGCTTCGAGAAGGAAAAAAAAGGAGGTGGAAGCTAAAGGTAAAGATAAAAGGGGCTTTGAAGAAACACGACAAAATAAAGCGATCGCAAAACTTAGCTTATTTATAGAGCTGCGCATTTTGCCAAGCAGACCAAAAAAAATTTTATTTTTGAACAGGCCATTAATTTCCGTGTTTGTCAACTGCGGGCTCAACAACATCAAAAAAAAGTGGCGGGTTTAAGCGGATGAGCGACAACGGTTTTTCTGATTTCTAAGCGCAGCAAAGCCTTGGCGTCTTTATTTTTTCAGATGCATAAAAAGCTCGAAATCAAGCTTGTCTTGGTCTATTTTTGGTGGGGAAGAAGGAAAAAAAAAGCCAACAAGCAGGCGGATGGGGCAAGACCGGAGGGAAATTGTGGACCGCAGCTGCGATGCTGAATTTTCTTCCACGTAAAAATGCAGCCATTCAGCCCATTTTTGCATTGATTTTGTGCCTGGCTTGCTTTTTTTGCCAGCACTGACAAAAAGTATATGTCAGCAGGTCTCTGGTACTTTATCTGCTACGGATATCATTATTTTTATGTTGAAAAAAGGAAAAAAAGATAATACAACAGTGCCATAGTTCTTTTTTCGTCGGCGTGAATGGAAAATAGCTGCTCGGACGATAAGAGGCTTTGCTGTTTTCCTGGTTGATGTCCCATTGTGTCTGGGACCGATAAGGGTGGGCTGCATATCAGGTAGCCACACACTAGATAATGGCTTTAGTGGCGGAGAGAAACTATTAGGCATGAGGTGCCTTCTTGGATGAAAAGGAAAACGAGCCCGTTTCGTTATCACTTGCTCTGTTTACTTTTACTTTTTATGCATAGGAAAGCGATTCTATTTTTACAAGCTCTACGCAGCTCTCGTCCGATATGCATGTAGGCGTGCTTGGCAGGCCATGCTGCGTTTCTAGGCAAGCAAAGGCCGCGTGCACTCAAGAAAAAAAGAAACAAACAAACAAATGGATATTATTTGCTTCTACTGCCACTTGTTAGATTTTTTTCCCTTAATTGTTTTTTTTTCTCCCCCAGCCAGCCAGGCCAACCATTCGGTCCTTTTATCCCCTTTTGGCATCCTTTGTCAAAACAAAATACTAACATCGATCGAGTCTGGTCTAACAAACAGACATTAGAGAGGGGAAAATAAAAGAATAAAAGCCTGCTTTTTTTTGGCAGAAACAGCTGTCATCAAACGGTTTGGTTTCTCCAATTTTGGTTGCTGCGGCTTTTGTATTTAGTCATTTCTAGACAAAAGAAAAAGCATTTACTTTGTTAACTGACAATACCCTTTTAATATCGTCTATTTTTTCAAAGCCCTTGCCAATCGGATGTTTTTTTTACTAGTTTTTACAGCTGTTGTGATGCTGCTGCCGCTGCGGTTTGACTGCATACATCTCACCAACCCGCTCAATAAAGACCAGCTGCGGTCTACGCTTCTGATGCACAGAGCTGCAGCCCTTGATTACCAAGGTGCAGCTACTGATGGAGATGCTGCGGCGCCTGTAGATGAGACTGTCAGCTCTATTTGGAAACTCAACACCGCAGCTTTTATCGTGGCTTGCTGTGTGCTCTCTTTGTGCACAATCCAAATCTGTATTGACAACAAATGGTCCGCGGCCAGAACGGGTGGCAGCATGCGTTCTAGTGCTGCGTTCTTGCGATGGCAAGTGCCGCCGCTTAATAAGGATCTGGTCTGAGCTAGGCGCATAGTTACTCAAGCGTCCTATGCTATTTCCTCCGAGCACGTCATTTCTCTCTGGCACCAAAGGATCGAAAAAAGCCGGCTTTTTAATATTAAATATATCCGCCATTTTCTGCGCTGCTTTGGCAATCAGCGGAAATCGCTCGGTCTCCAGCTGAACATTCCGCGCGCGGCGTTCCGGGTAATGATATGTATGGGGCTCTGCCCTGATTGTACTTGTGCTACCCCGCTTACTGTCATATGTTTGGCGCTGATAGCGTTGAGAATATGCCATTCCAAAATAAGCGCAATCCAGCCCGTGGATGGGCGACATCGGCGGTGTATTGCTAAACTCGTTTGAGGGTTCGGCATGCATCTGCCTGATAAGCATTGTAGGCAAATGCGGCTTTGTCTCTTGCAACGATATTAATGTAGTACCGCTGCTGCCGCTGATTTTGCTACTAGAGCTTGGATCTGTTTTTCTGTGAGACAAATAGCGAGGCGCCCCAGGCTCCTTGACAGTCTGTGAAAGTGCGACAATAGTCGGCAGTACATGCAGGTGTTGGCGGGACATGGCTACTACTAATCAACAGTTTGTTCTTATTTAATATACGTATGGATATGGAATTATGGATAGGTGTTTATAAATAAAGACGATATGTACTATGGCGATTGAATTAAAAACCGTTAATGGATTTGTATAAAAGTATCTTTACAAGTTATTGAAAATCGTCACAATTACGCAAAAAAAAATATGTTTTAGAGGAAATAAGCAGCAAGATTAAGGAAGAGGGAAAATAATGAGCTGGATTTAATAAAAAAATTTCACCAAAGAGGAAGCAGACAGCATATTTATAAATGCAAGGGGCCAAACCCAACAAGAAAAAAATTGACCTGTCACTGCGTTCTTTTTTTCTTACTCTTCGTTATTAAACATGATGGTTAAAAGAGCTTTAATGCAAAAAAGGAATAAAGGAAAAAATAAGCATGATTTATCCTCTGCTTTTTTATTGCTTAATTTTTCTCTCTATTTCCTTTTTTCCTTTTAATATATATAATTTTTCTTTATTCTCTTTGTCCTTGTTTACACTATGGAATCACGAGTCCAGATTTAGTCTTAGAGCAAGCAAATGTATAAGAGAAAGCAGCTTTTTAATGTGCTTTGCATGCACATTTCAAAACTCTTCCATCCCTTTTTTCTATATAATTTTCTTTTGTTCTTTTGGCATCTATTTGTCAAAGACATGGACATAAAGCTAATGCTTTTGATATCCAGTATTGCGTTTGACTAATTATTTTTTACTAGTGTTTTTTTCTTTTCATAAATCTCAAATCAAAAATTGCAATAAAAAACCATGGAAAATGTACATGTAAAGCACATCTAAAGTATAGTAAAATAATAAGAAAGATATTGATTAAGAAACAATTTTTTTGCGCTAAATTAAATTTATATTTGCGTTTATGTTTAATTGTTTATTTTTGATCTCAAAGATTTAAAAGTCTTATTGCTTGGCAAATATAACTAAAAAAGCATACGTTCATGGTTTAATATTTGCCACGCATATTGACTCATTTGCTTCAGGTTTACATTGTTGTGTTGCATTGATTGGAATATTACATGTTGGGCAAATTACAAGTACAAAAGGCCATTAAATGTCGTGACATGTATTAAATACATTGTCCTGCTATTTCCGCACGCATGTGTGGTTTCGGGCTTTATATTAAGCCAAACCGAATTCAAGACACTGATGATAAACTCTTTTGTATCCAGATATATGAAAATAGAGCAGAAATTCGGAAGAAAAAGGAAAGAAAAAAATAGATAAAAAGCAAGGTAAACAGATAAGCACACATCCAGAATCTTGTGCTCGCAGCAAATCTTTCTTTCTATTTTCAAGTTAAAATGCCAATGGTTTGTTTCGGTTTTACATTATTTTTATTTACATTTACATTTTAGAAGCCCAATATCTAAAGATATGCTACTATGCGTTCAGTTTTTTTTATAGTTTGGAACTTGCCTTCTATCACCTATTTGCAGAAATATAAATAGGCTAAAGACGCAGATTGTCCTTGTTTTTATTTGTTATTCCGTCTTTTGCATAGATAAAAAAAGTGGTAGTAAGAGAAGAAAGCAATGTACCTTGAAAGGAAAAAAGATAAATTAGAGCCTACAAAAAAACCCTGTTCCTCGGTGTTCTTTCAATTGGATTTCTGTTTCTTTCCAACAGCTTGCGATTTGCAAAAACCTTTCCATCGTACTTGAAAGTATTTCCTTTGAGTCGCTTGGGTCCATACCCTAGCCAAGCCTGTTTCTGTACCCTTTTTAATCAATTTTTTGTTCTCAAATAAAAAAAAACTTGGTACCTTTCTCAATGCTTGGCATTTCTTTTTGGTACTGTTGGGATTTTTGTTTTGCTAAAAAATGCACTAGAGATTAACGCAATCTTGGAGTGAAAGGATACAGGCCCGTTTTATTTTTAACTCTCTTGTCGACTGATGCAAAAGCCGTTTTGTCTTTCGCTCTTTGTAAAGCCAAGCCATTAATTTTTTCTAAAAAATAAAAGAATTATTTTTTCTTTTAAATCCGAAAAGAAAAAATAATTTAAACGAATAAAGAAGCTTTACTAACCAATTTTGTCTATTTTGTATTCTGGCAAAGAAAAAAAATACAACTGTCTCTAAATAAAGGGTTGGTTGTGCTGCTTTCAAAAAAAACCTCACACGTTTCCTTATTTTTTTATTTAAAGTCTCTCCTTTTCCGTTCATCTCATTATAGAAGACAACACTTTTTTTACCAATTTTCTCTTTCAATCTTTATTAGGTCTAAAACCTCGATCTCCATTTTTATATTGCATTTTTTTTAAAAAAAAAAACTGAGTAAACCAATTCATATTCATTCTCCCCTTTCCTAGTTATAATTCGAACCCTTTGTTTTTTACTTTATTTTAACCGGTTTCTCTTTTACTAGAAAATTACGATATATCGTGTTTCATTTTTTTTTCTAAATTTTTTAACGACCATTGTGCTTTAAATTTTGGCTTTAAAATTATATTTACGCTAATTTTTCTTATAAAACAGATACACCAGCCTTTGATTTACAATTTCTGACTAGTTCACACTACGCAATGAATAAGTTCTTCTCATTTGCAATGGCTCTGGGAGCCATAGCCTCATTTGCAATGGCTGCTACATCAGCCGCAACCTGCACCGAATCTGCACCTTGCTCTCGCGAGGGCTACTGCAACACAGGACCTTCTTTCTGTCTGTGGGGTCTCTGTAACGAGCAAAAATCCTTCAACTCTACCTCTTGCTGGCCGGCCGAGGGTTGCTCTAACCAGGTGGTCGAGTTTGATAGTTCCGCCGATGTTATCGCTATTGCCAGCTATGGCGGTAACCCCAACACCAATCCTTTCTTGTCCATCTTTGAGCCCAATAATGCAGCTATCGAGGATGGAAAGCTTGTTCTTAGCATGACCTACAACAGCGACGAGGACAAGGGCTTTGGCGCTACCGTCGATGCTGCTCACACAATCGAGTATGGCCGTGTCTCTGCTCGCATCAAGACCGCTGCTGTTGCTAAGGGCACTGTTACTGCTTTTATCATTCGCAATGACCAGGTTGGCGACGAAATTGACTTTGAGTGGGTTGGAAAGGAGCCCGATGTGGTCGAGACCAACTTTTTCTACCACGACATTCTGGACTACGGAAACAGCAAATACTTCAACATTGGCGCCGACAGCTCTGCCGACTACCACGATTACACCATTGACTGGTCTCCTGATGCCATCAAGTGGATTGTCGATGGAAAGACCCTGCGTACTGTAAACAGAAAGGACACTTACAACTCGGACACCAAGGAGTACCACTACCCCGCAGCAGCTGGCCGTGTCGGCTTTTCCATTTGGGACGGTGGCAACTCGGGTGCCGAGGGCACTGAGGGGTGGGCAGGTACCCCTACTCCTTGGACCGCATCCACTGTTTATAGGATGTATGTCGAGTCTGTCCAGATCGAGTGCAATGCTGATACCAACAACATCGACAGCTCTTCTAGCAGCGAGGGAAGCACATCTTCCAGCTCGAGCTCGAGCTCTGAGACTGAAGGCGAGAACACTCCTGTTGAAACCACCGATCGCAATACAGTAAGCAACACCTCTGCAACCCTTATTGACTCCAGCAAGGATTCCAACACAGAAAGCAGTAGCGAGAACAATGTTCAAACTGGTGGCTCGACTGGTGTTGAAACTGGTGGTGAGAACAACAGTGAGACAGGTGCTGAGACAGGTGCTGAGACAGGTGCTGAGACAGGTGCTGAGACAGGTGCTGAGACAGGTGCTGAGACAGGTGCTGAGACAGATGTAGAGACAGGTGTTAAGACTGGCGGTCAGACCGGTGGTGATAACAACAATGAAGGCAGCAACAAGACCACTTATGCCGAATATACTAG
>JANBOH010000084.1:0-54481 GCA_027478445.1 Coemansia asiatica
GGTTCGAAAGTGAGCTGAGTCAACCCATAAATTAGTGTGTGCCAACACACTATAAAAATAAATCAGTATAATTCCGAAAAAAGGAATATTTTTGATTTTTCAACACATTTATGTCTTGCGGGCCTCTCACGTCCACAACCATTGCAAAAAAATAATACACGTTTGGTTATAGGTAAATTTGCGAGATAAGAAGTATTAGATTCGCATAGGTCGGGTATGTGTCCGGGTGCAGGTTCAGTCCCATGTTTGGGTTCGGGTGTGAGTGTGCATTCAATACTAGCTATCATTTTAGTGAGTTGTAAATAGTTAGTATGTTTGTTATAGAAAAATGTAATAATAGTAGATTTTTTTTAAAAAAAAAAGAGGGAAAATTTTGAAGGCTTTATATACCCCCAGAGAAATATTTGAGAATAATCGATAATAGTAAATGCAATGGTATAAAATAATAATAAAAGGGTTTATTTAGAAACAGAAATAAAATTAATAATAAATGAGTATCATATTAAAATGTCTGCCAACATGACGACTAGCTAAAAAAAACAACCATAATAAAAGTATACATATGTGCTTATTGGGTGTTTTTTTTTTCACAAAAAAAAAATTCCTTTGTAAACAGTTTTTTGTACTCTTACGAAAAATAAAGATAAAAATCCCAAGGAATTACAGGATTGGTCAATATAGGCTTTGATATGAGGTATTTTTTTACCTCTAGTAGTATAGTTCGCCCGTATATTTGTTTTCTCTTTTGACAAATTTTAGTATATTCACGACTAATACAATTTATAAAAAAGCTTATTTATGTAGTCGGACTGTAAGACAGGGCCGACTTAAGCAGAAAATTAAAATAAAAATAGAAAATAAAATTTATTGCGCTAGGCGCGATTTCGGCAAGAATAAGATTTTATAAGAGAAGATATATTCGTAATGGTTCAGCGCAAATGCTGAACTCATAAAACTAAAGTTAAATGAAAGAAAACAGATAAACGGAATCAGAGAAAGGGAGACGAGGTCTTCATCAAAAATAGTCTGAAGGATCACCTCATTGCTAAGTCGAAAAACGGCGACATTTATAGCCATCGAAAACGGAGGAAAAAGAGGTAAACAGAAGAAAAGAAGAAGAAGAAAATAACTGCGGCGATATATATATAACGCGGCAATTATTGTAAGTGACGGATAGAACGGGCCGCAGGTATAACGCGGGGAATTACATTGTTTGTTACCAGCGGGGAATTAGCTGCATTGGAATGATCGAGACCATGGTCTGATGGTGCGACTTGTTGGTTCGTCAGCTCGGGGAGCGTGGCAGGTAGGGTAGGCGCAGCAGTTTCTGTTGGTACACCAACATTTAAAAATACAGCGGCAGCCCTGTTTTTCCTCTTTTTTGCTTAAACTTTGCTTTTAAAAACGCTTGCTTTCAGTAGTTGTGGTCTGAGTTCAAATCTCAAATTGTTTTATAGATTTTTTTTTGTATCTTATTTTATTTTATTTTATTTTACTGTTGTAAACGCAGCAAGGAGTGCTACTATATAAAATAGAAGTGAGGGGCGTATAATTACTAAGAGGAACAATGAATTGTAAAGTAAGAAGTTTATTAGAAAACTGAGGATTTTGCTCCCTGGTGGAGCCGAAACCTCAGTTTAAATAGAAAATTGTAAATAAAAATGTAAATAATTGTAAACAATTGTGAATGTGTCAAGTGTAGTGATTACAAAGGGTCGTGTTCCTTTTTAATTGTAAATGCCCTGCAAGTGTCAACGCATTCGCGATTGAAACCACTTCAAAGACGATATAAACCTGTTCTCAATCAGGAAGATTACCACTGTGTCCTTCTGTTGTTTGTAATGACCCATTCCCATCATGGTCGTCGGCCACAGTGCTGGCTGTCTGCAACAGGACTTTGGACTTGGTGACTTGGTGACTTGGATTTTTTATTATTATGTTTTTATATAACTAGTCATTTTTGTGAGAGCACCAATATTGTGTAGTGAAGAAGTTAATAGGTAAAGCTTTGGAATGAGATTAAAATTAAAAGGATCAATGCCGTTTTTTTCTGATTAAAAGCAAACCGGCCGTTCCTTTAAATACTAATAAAAATGACAAATGAATCCTGATAGAAATCATGCTGAAACTGATTGACGATGTTTGATGGTTGATAAATATTGTTGATTGATAAAAGTGTCATTCATGATCAGTGTCATGATCCAGCCGCAACAATATCTTTAATATTTTATACTGCTACAAGAGCATTTGTAAAAGAGTGCCAGCATAGTATAAAACAGAGAAAATAGATTATTTAAAATAAAAGTAGAGAAGAGTGTACATTGTAAAATAAAGAGTTTATTGTAAATTTGTTTTTCATTAGAATATAAGCAAAGAGCCTAGGTGTAAATAAATAAAAAAGACCAAGAATTTGTAAATTCGTTAATAAAATAAATTGTCCAAGTGTACAATACCCAACATAATCGAGCCATTGTAATTGTGAACACCCGAGATACCAAAATAATTTATTATTGAATCATCTTGAGGTCAAATAAACAGGTACTCATCAATCAAATTATGACTGCATGTTCTTTGCCCTTTGTAATACACTGGTATTATTCTGCAAAGCACTTTGATCATCAGCGGCTTATAGTTGAAGAGCAATCATGAGAAGAAGGTACCTCTTTTTGACAAAGATTACAATAATAAGTATTATAACGTTGATTTTCAAAAGAAAGTTTCATTATAATAAGTGGTTAATTTTTATTGTTAAGTATTTTAAAAATGTGCTGATATGTAACAAAAAAAACGTTGGAAAAATATGCAAGCTTTATATACAAAATATAATTCCAGGCAATTTGCAGAAAAAAATAAAACACACAGTATAAAATAACAAATAAATATTTTTTGCACTCTTCAACCTTGACAATAAAATAAACAAAAAATTTCTTTACAAAATTATATTTACGGATATAGAAAGCTGGTGGTTCATATTAAAATTTTTTTCAACAAAATCATATTGTAAAAATAAACTGCAGAATTGTCTCAAAAACCGCTTCAATTATTTTTTGCTTTCTTGCAGTTATAAAAATAACTGCTTGACACTATTTTAGACTTTTAAATGTAAAATTTCCGAACTACGGAAATTTGACAGTTTTAAACTATTCCACCAAATAAAGCCTATTTTTAATGCAAATTAATCGATTATAATAAATCCGACAATATAAAATAAGTATCATATTAAAATGACTGCCAACATGACAACTAGCTAAAAAAAACAGCCATAATAAAAGAATTCATAAGTGCTTGTTTTTGATATGCAAGCAATTGTTTCTTATCGATTCAAAAAGAAAAATGTTGCCAAGTCAATTTTCTATATGAATTCCATACTATTCTATTTTTTCCTTTAAATTTATAAAGCAATCAAGCTCTTTGTTTTATTTATGGATAACATCTGTTTAATACCACTTCCTATTTCTTTTAATATAGAATTTGCTGAATTGACAAGTTGAAAAAAATTATATTTTTTTAAATTTATTAATTTTTCAAAAAAAAAAAAATCGATTAAAACATCTCGATAATTATCACGAGATGATTTTGATTATAATGTTTACAAATGATAGACATCTAGAAAAAAAAGTCGTTTAAACAAATATAAACAAGGAGTTTATGGCCACATAAACGGTTTATTATTTACATTTAGCCCACTTCTTTTCTTATTGCATTTTATATTAGGTATAAAACCATGTCTTTTGACCGTTCAAGAACACAGATCAAGCTTTTAAACTATAGATGTGACTGCTGCGACAAGAAATTCCACTACTTTTCTGACCTTTTATCCCACCAAGCACTCTGCTACTTTAGTCAATTCTGCTAATCAACATTTTACTATAAACATCCCAAAGTGTTATATGCAATATACCTATCGTAATTATACATATCCAAAGAAGAGTCAGCAAAGGCCAGTAACTCCGAAACAAACAACTCGGTAATATCTCCCAAGATAGCTTCTAACATTTCTATCCTCTTTTGCTGCTGTCTGTTATCCATAGCAGAGAGTACCAGGGTTTCGAAAAAACTGCAAATCATCTGTTTTTAGAATCACTTGTAGATCTCTTTTAATCCACTTACGGCACCTGTCTGTTCGCAGTTCTCTGGCCAAAATTTCTTGGTTATTGGATACCCGGGATCTGTGCGTTCTATTTGTGGTTACCCGACAGAGTCTGTACTGGTAAACTGATTGTCGTTTGCGAATACCCAGGGAAACCTGTGCTCTGTCCAGGGTTTCATTGCGGCCATACACGACACTTGTGGATCTTGGGTAAACCTGCGGTTGAGGTGTCTGGGCGGCGATAGGTAATTTGTAAGGCTCGTTTGTTAGCGGATTATACTTAATTAACGATATAATCGAGTGGTTGCAGAGTGGACATCTTGGTGACTGGTATATCCATTGGTTGATGCAGTAAGTGCAGTATTGGTGGTAGCAGGGATCGGTGTAGCTTTTGTCGTTTATTTCTTGTAGACATATCGGACATCGATATAATCTATCGTCCAAGCTGGAGTCCGAAATCTGGCTTGAGGAATCACTCATACTCCAAAAGAAAAAAAAGATAAATAAACTAAAAACAACTGTAGTTAACTGGACTAAATCATTTTTTTTTCTTTTTTTGTTAATGAAAAAAGACCAAAAGGTACTTTATGGTATTGGAAATAAAACAAAATACAATAAAAATTTTTTTCTCTTCATTTGAGACCAAAACCTTCGCTTTCTCGTATAGCCAGGACTAATTTTTCCTCCAGCTCCCTCTTTGACCTATACATCCAAATACCCAGCTGGTTAAAGCAAGTATGAGCAACCGGAAGCCTGTTAAAATCCTCACCCAAGAGAGCCAGTTTCATCTTCAATTTACTCCCCAGCGCCAGGGGCATCCGATCGGCACCAGTAACAAAGGCCAGGAACAATTTGCGGTCAGCAGACGAGATCTCCTTCAAAATATCCCAGAACCACTCGATCAACTGCGTTTCTCTCTCCTTGGGGAATCTCCCAAACCCAGCGTACTCTGTTATTTCCTTCAAGTCCTCTGGCTGCCAGTCCTCGCCCGACCCATGCACCATCAGCTCGATCTCCTCGGGCTTAAACAGAGAAAGCGCGTTTCCTCCGCATACGTAGTAGAAGCCACGTCTAAATGGCTCGAACTGCCTGGCGACAGAGTCATTGAGGGTCCACTGGAGGTATCGCATAACGTATTCGACGCGGTTCTGGCTGGTTACGGGGATTTGCGATCCATTGGGGACCAGAGGAACAGTGGCTATTTCTCCGTAGGCCTCGTAGGTAGCCTCGAATGTCAGGCAGAAGACATCCTCAACATCGTTTTCGCGGTACTGCAGGAGCTGGCGTAGGCCACGGGCCAGGTGGGGCCGGAACTGGGAGACGTCGGAGAGCATCTCGTTTATCTGGTACCGAAGCTGCGCTGATGCTGATAATAGACCGTAGATGGGCGACCTACCCTCGGCTGCTGCTGCTGCGGCTGCTACTCGGGTCATCCCCAGCTTTGTAGATGTGCCACCGACTGCAGCAGATGTAGTAGCAGTGGAAGAGGAAGAAGAGCCTATGGATCCGCTGAGAGGCGCAGAAGTCGACAGTCCATTGCCAAGCGGATACCTTGTCTGCGTGCCAGCAACCAGCGACACACAGTTCATAGCACCACCGTTAAATCCAGCATTCGACATACCAGCAGCAGCAGCAGTGGCATTAGTCGGGTACTGGTAGAAGCTTGTACGCAAAAGCTTCTTAAACACCGCCAGAGGCAGATGCAAATCCAGGATAGTCGAGTTGTACAGAGCCAGGCCCACAACAACGCCGACCAGAAAATACTGGTTGCCAGTCTCCAGCGATGCCGGGTTAAACCAAAAAGTAGCAGACCCACCAGTGCCATCATCGTTGTCGGTTTCACTGACAAACATGCCGTAGAGCGGGTTCATAAGCTCGCGGATCAGCAGCATAAACCATTCCTTGGTAAGTCCTCCAGCGTCGATTCCCTCCTCACCGACAAACTCTATTTTCAGGCGCTTTTTCAAATCCTGCTCGTGCGTGGCCAATTGATGTAAGGAATCCTCGACTAGGCAGTTTCTGCGAATAAACAGTTTCAAGTGCGGCTGGCTCGCAGCAGCACCGGCAATCCGGCTATGATAGTTCTGGAACAACGCGGTGATCACGGCCTCCTTCAGTTTCGAATCCATCTGTCTCGCGGCATCCACCTGCATGATCTGCACTTTAGCACGCAGGCTAAGCAGAAACGGGTACTGACAAAAGGAAAACGCATTAGGCACGCGGGCTTGCCAGGCATCATAGTCTGAGATCAGATCCATGTTATCGATGCCCTCGTTGTAAAACGCGTCCACGGGAAGCCGCAGTTTGGAGGGCAGAAGCAGGTTGGCTGCATGAAGCAGGGCCATAACTTTGGCTGCTGTCACCAGACGCCAGTCGTGCTGGTGCATGGCGAGGCTGCTGGTTTTAGGATAAAATACGCCGTCGGCGCCCACGTAGTAGTCGTCCAGGTCCACGCCCCCTGTTCGGTCTCCGACGGATGCATGCGCTGCCAGGGGTCGCTCCATGGATGCGAGGAGCTCGTGGTCGGCGCGTGCCCTGCGCATTGGTGCTTCGGAGCTCGAGCGGGTCCGCGTCAAGGACGAGCGTCCGGTGGTCGCTGATGATGACACGGGGCTGCTGGGCTCCACGGTACCGCTGAGCACGCCCATCACAGAGTCGCGTACTGGCCGTGCTGGCTCATCAGGCACCTGCACATCGACAGACAATACGCGGGCGCCATTGCCATTGCCACAAATATCGCTGCTGCAAGTCCCTGCCGCGCTCCCCAGCGCAGGAAGGTCACCAGCAGACATGCTAGCTGCGCGCGGTCGTGATGCCCCAGTCGAACAGCTCTCGCTCACTGAAGCGCCGATCTGGTCAAGCCCAAGTGCATTGTCGTCGTCAGTGGGCGGGCTGCTAAGTGGAATAAACTGCGTCACCGCATCGTCTTTCTGCACCTCAGCTGGCGTCACCCTGTGTCTTATAGCCTCACTGTTAGACGAGCGCAACGGAATATAGTAGCTCTGCTGCATCAATGCGTCGCTGGCATCGGCGATAATGCCAGCTGCCGTGCGCGGCGAGTTCCTGGCGCGCGCTGCTGGCGGCGGAGTCGGATCGTTCATTGACATGGTAGATGGCGCTGCCCATGCGCCAGTTGTGCAGCTCCGGTGGCTCCGATACTGCACCGATCCTGCATACGACACTGATCCTGCGTGCAATGGCGGTGGCAAAGGGGGGATCGGCGGACGACTGGTGCTGGAATGTAGCGCCGACCCCACGGATGCAAAGCGCATAGGTTTTTGCTGCTGATTTTGTCGCTCGCTAACTCGCATACCGGCGATCCCCAGGCCCATCGGATCAGATTCCGTCGCAGCACAAATATCACTGTTTTCTCGTTCATTGCCAGCATGCTCTGCAGTGCCACTCATGCTTCGCTGCTGTTGCTGCTCCTCCTGGAGCTCCCTGATGGCCGATGCTTTCTCGTGCGAGCTAAGCGAGATGCGCGAATCAGTGTTGGATCGCATCCGGTTATGCCCGCCAGGTCTCCCCCGCACAATACCCGCACCAGGCTGGTGGTTCCGGGGCTGTGGCAGCGGGGCATTGGTTGCGCTGCGAGTACGCTGGAACGCCGGCAGCTCCGTCTGTGTCGACTGCTCTGAATACGAGGTCAAAGGCACGGTAGCCTTTGTTTCCTTGTTTCGACGCCTGGCTCGATCATACTTCTGCACCCTGTATGTGATGAACTGGTTGACCAGCAGGACCTTGCGCTTTATCGAGGACCTGCTTTGGTGCGATAGCCAGAGAACCAGGTCGTAGTGCGTCTTGTTGGGCAGATTGGCCAATGTGCCTACCATGCTCTTGACTATGTGATGGTGGTACGATGATTCTTGCGGAAATGTCTGTTGGAGAAGCAGTGGGTTTTCTAAGATCACCAGCAGGTAGCGAATGTCGCTGGAATTCAGCAGCGGCCTATTATGAAAAATAAAAATAAAAACATCAAGGTCGTGTATTATTTTTTTTTTAGGGTTCACGAATATCCGAATTCACAAAAATGCACGCTTTTTCTAAAAAAGGCAAAAAAATGGTATAGTGCCATAGTATTTTTAAATGCTAATAATAGAATAAAAGAAAGAAAAAGGCTCTCTCATTTCCTTTCTCTTTTTACTTCTACTACTTTTTTTTTACTTACCTTCCTGGTCTGCGCAGGATCGACTCGATCCCGCTCATCATGGCTCTAATAAAGCTTGGCGGCAACGCCAGCACGATCTTATACGCCGCATGGACCTCATCGACATCCACCCCACCATCGACAACAAACGAAAAATTCAATACGTCCCAGTTGCCAAATGATTCCCTCAGCATAGCCTCCAGAAGACTCTGTTTCTCCGGATGCCTCCGATACGCCATCACACCGGCCTTCAAACGATCCAGGGTCAACGGCGGTGGCGGCGGCACCCGTTGCCTGCTCACCTCCTGGTTGTTTCCTCCAGAGCTGATCTTTTCGGTGCGCACTAGGGGCCGGAGATCGTTTATCGTGTCGCATACGGTGCATTTGAAGCAGGAGACGGTGGGTGGGAAGGATACTTTGCTGCCGCAGCATAGGCAAGTTCCGGTGGTCAGTGGCCTTGTGGGCTTGTGTGTGGATGGGTCCCTTGTGGGTGCCGTGGTGGTGGGTTCGTCGTCTTCCTCAGAGCTAAGGTCGAGGGAATGGCGGGCGCTGCGGGCTTTGTTTTTAAGTGTACGCAGCGGCGAGAAGAACTGCGACACGACCATGCTCCCTCCTTTAATAGATAGTTTTTTATTGCAAGTGTGTGTGTGTGTGTACGTGTGTGTAGATTTATGCAAAAAAAAATAGATAAAGAAATATAGTTAGAATGGAAATTGAAATGTAAAAAAATAAAGAAATAAGAAATAAGAAATAAGAAATAAAATTTAAATTAAATTGTGTATATGAGAAGAAAAAAACAAGGAGTGGCGAAAAATAAAATAAAAAAAGGAAGCTGGATAGCATTATGTTTTCACATTTTTATTGATTTATATCTCACTGCTTTAGTATATCCAGAAACAAGGTAACCTGCTCAATTCCCTTACTGCCAAAACTGCAGCAACAAAAAAAAACATATGAGCTTAGCGGTAAAAGTCGTCGTCGCTGTTAGCATCATCATCACTAGCATCGTCGTCATGGGCCGCACCAGCGGCAGCCGACACAGCCATCCGGCGAATATCCACTTCATCGTCGCTAGAGTCAGCGGCATCAGCGTTATTGGTACGCGACCTGGCAAGCATCTCCTTCTGCTGACGCCGAGTACTGGTGGTGTGCAGCTGCTTGAACTCGGGCTCTTCCTCGTCGACTTCAAAGTCTGGATTGGCAAACATGGCCTTGAAGCGGTCGTCGCCAAGCACCGCCGACGCGGTCTCAGCCGCTGCCTTGGCCTTCTTGCGCTGACGGCCACCCAGACGCTTCTCCTCCTCATCCTCATCACCACCAGCAGCAGCAGCAGCAACAGCAACAGCAACAGCAACAGTGGGTTCTGCGTTCTTCTGCAGCTTGAGCAGGCGCTGCGCCAGTGCGCGGTTGACCTTGGGCAGCTTGGTCGTGGCGCGGATGCGGCTCTCACGGGCCTCAGCAAGCTTCTCCTGCACGCGACGCAAGCGGTACTCCTCGTAGGCAAACGGATTAGCAATGGCCTTGGCGCGCTCATACAGGCGCAGATCAACAAAGAACCCGTGCATGTAAGGCTTAAGCACATTGGATCCGACAAGATGTGCAAGACCCAGGGAGTCCAGTTCGCGGCGAGTGACAAACTTGTAGTCATCGTACACCGAGTGCTGCTGCGCCGTCGACTCCATCTCCTCCGTCAGGTTCTCCAGGAAGCTGGCCCACCGCGGCGCAGGGCCCAGCTGCGGCACAAAGTAGCTCTGCATCTCGGCTGCCTCTCCAGCCACCAGTAGAAGCCCACTGTCAGGCACCACGCACACGTCGTTGACCGCTGCAGCAGGCTCGATCGCCGCGAACGGCTTGCCCGTGGTCGCGCCCCACAGCTTGATCGACCGCGCGTCGGCGCTCAGCACGCGTGCCTCGGGCGCCTCGACATGCACGCCGCGTACCGGCTCGAGCCAGTCCAGAACGCGCACGGGCAGCCCGAACCGCTGGTCCTTGATCTGCCACGGCCGCGCCTGCCGCAGATCGTACAAAAGCACGTGCCCCGCTGACGTGCCCACCGCTGCGCCCAGCCCGTCCTGCCTGAACGCCAGCGCGCTGGTCTCCGCGCCATCGTTAGCATGCGGCGCCAGCGAGCCAATGCACGTGCGCACACGCGGGTCCCAGAACTCGACGCCGCCGTTTTCCAGGCCAAAGCCAAACAGCTGGTGCGCCGGGTTAATTCTTACCACGTTGACGCCCCTGGCCTGCGTCGCCATCGGCGTCATAAACCGACCCTGATCGATATTAACGCGGAAAACCTCGTTGCCCGCACCGCCCACTAGCACGTCGCACGACGGGCTATGGTACGCCAGCGACCGGCCAAACCTCGGGATCCTTACTCTATAGTGCATCTGGCCCTCGTTGTGAAACTCGACCGCGCGGTTGGTCTGCAGATGCACGCTCTTTGTCCAGTCGTCCGACAGGATCTGGAAATCCACGTTTTCGCTGTCCGTGTGCCGGTCAAACTTCATCGACAAGTCGGAGAACTCGAATACGCGCATCTGTGGCTTGTACACGCCTGTGGCCATGCAGAAGTTGCCGTCTGCTGTGGTTTTGATCTTTAGCGAGGCTTCGGGGAACTCAAAGTCTTGCAGAAGCTCGACACGCGACGTCCACTCTACGTCCTTTTGCAGCTCGCGCCGCTTGCGCCGTGCCAGCCAGTCGGGCAGCTTGCGCGACAGGCTGCTGCCCGTCACTGTGTACACCTTGACATTGTTTGTGCTTGTCGACGGCAGACCC
This sequence comes from Coemansia asiatica, assembly GCA_027478445.1. Taxonomy (NCBI): domain Eukaryota; kingdom Fungi; phylum Kickxellomycota; class Kickxellomycetes; order Kickxellales; family Kickxellaceae; genus Coemansia; species Coemansia asiatica. The sequence continues at coordinate 11,013 of JANBOH010000084.1, forward strand.
ATGTGGATTTAAATTTTTGCAGCCGAAAATAAAAAGTAGAAAAATGACAAGGATATAAAGAGGTGTTTGCTGCTCGTATGAACGATCTTTCAGTATTTTGTAACAATACAAGATACGGAAAAAATGAAAAGGTAAAATGCTAGATTCAAATTTTTTTTTTTATTCAAAAGCTTGCCAGATCCCATGATCTACTGATCCCAGACATTCACACTTAATTAATTTATCTCGTTTATTGCAATCCCTCGTCATCTCTTTTTAGACAAGTATAAAAAGTAAATAATCTTCTTTGAGGCTTCTACGAGTATGGACAGTCACCCAAAAGTAAGACGCAAAAAAAGGATGTTTGCTAGCCATTTATAGAATACAGTACACTTTCCAACTCAATTTTTACTATCTTGTAAATGTAGTTCCACGAAGTCGCCGAGATCTGTGAAAAGTTCCCAGCTTATTCCAGAGCCCTATTCCAGACACACATTGATCTCAAGTATGGTAAGTAAGCAATTCCTGCTTCTTATTCAGCAAAGGCAGCATCTATTTTCTTTTAAAAAAAAAGATTCAATTACCTCGATAGCTACATCAATATCAGCTAACCTAGAGTTTTTTTTATTGGTAGGTCAGCGGTTCGAAAATGTAAAAGCACTGTCTCTGCCAGAACTAAACATCCCCGCATTTACTTGCTCAGATACCAAAGCAAAATCTCAGGACCGCAGATATCAGGTATTTGTTCCAGTCTATGCTGACAATCGTCTTTCAGTTGCTTTTCTATCAAAAATACTCGATCGGTCAGCAAGTCTCAACCCGTCTCTTACGCTATCGGCCGTTCATCTGGCCATTGTCGAAAACGACTCTACTGTCGTTTATTACAGGATCGGTTCTTTCAATGACAATCCACCTACTGGGCTTTGCGAGCAACCAGAATTGCCAGAGCCGCATGCTCTGCAGCCATAACTATTCGAAATTCTTAATAAACCTTATATACTTTTTTTTTACCTCAACCAGTTTTCTGAAAAAATGTATTTAATTGTGGATAACTGTTTTCCTTTTTTTTCTTTTATTTTATAAAATGTCGCCACCTCAAACAAATATTATTTCTCATACAGGCACGCCATATCCACTAAATGGGTTCCAGTCTCTTTCCAATAAAACCCCACTTGCCCTGCGCACGACTGGATCGGCAACAGCAGCAGCAGCAGCAACCAGAGCCAGCCTTAATGCAGAATACGTGGCTCCACAATGGAATCCTATAATTGATGTTTTAGCAGTTCCCGAAGGAAAAACGCTCCGTCTGGTACGTCTCAGCGGCGGTCAGACCATCTGGCGACGTGCACCAAGCGACAGCACCAGTCCACAAGCCCCATCAACTGACAAAAAAGACACTTCCTTCGGCAATCACCCAAGTATCAGAGCCATATCCTGGCATCCCAGCGGATCAAGGATAGCAGTGCTCCATGCAAACGGCTCTCTCGTACACCGCGATCTTGCACACGGCGATATTGTTTATGAATCAACAATCGGGGTTGATAAAGATGACCTGGTAGTTGATATGCAGTGGGTATGTTGTCTTGGTCCATCAGGTATGGCTGGTTCTGAGAAATCTTTGGGACAGCGGTCGCTGGAGTTTTATCTGCCCCGGCTTAGTCCTCTGGATAAAAGCAAGTCTGCTCCGGATAATATCAACCCGACCAATGAGCCTATGACTGCCATTATAGTCACTTCAATCAAAGGATCCGTTTGGGTCAGTCTCGGCGGTATGTTTGTTCTTCCTGTTGCACGGATTCCCGAGAAAATCTGTGATTTTGGCCAAGCATCCAGGCTCCAAGCAACCGGTGCGCACCTAGGTGGCTCTAACGCACATCTCTTTGTAAAATTGTTTGCTGTTACTGCCAAGAAATCGCAAAATATCGTGCTCAAGCTCAACACGCCCGTGCTCAATACTGATCTGCTTTCGTCACCGACATTGCACAGTCTAGCTGCGTTATCTGCACGTCTCTCGGGTTTGCACTTGTATTTGGAGACCACAGTTGCTGCAGTTGCTAAAGAGGTGGAGGCAAGAGAATCCACTGCTTCTCGTAGATCGCTCTATAATTTGCTCGAGGGTGTCTTGCAGGACCATGGCGTAGAGGAGGTCACTAGTCCCGAAGCTGAAATGATCAGACTGGCGGTAACTGGAAGAGCAAGCGAGTCTACTGCGCAGTTTTTGCTATCTAAGCTCAAGGCTATTAAGCTGAATAACTGGGAAAGCTCTAGCAGACAAGGTGCCGTGATTATAATTAAACTGATCTACCAGCATGTTCTACCAGCCGTAGAACGTTTTATGTTGACAGCCACTCGTCTTCTTGACCTAGTTCTTCTGGACAAATCATCTTTAGAAGCTCAGGGCAATTCGCCAGCGACCACTAGCAGAGACAATGTTGTTCGTGCAATAGTTATTCTTGCCTGGCTGTATTCGCGTATGGATCAATGTATGGTTAGGATAAGAGACGAGCAGAGAGAGAACCAGGAGTTTGCAGACTGGGCCTTGTTCTCTATAGACGATTTGCAGTGGCAGAACGAAGGATCCCGCAGGGTTAATAACCACGGTCATGAGGACGCTGACGGCGACGATGGATCAAGGCCTGTTCGACCTGAAATAAACTACAGACTGTTGCTTGGTTTTATTCGATCAGCATTTCACTGCCAACCAGAAGAAGACGCATTTGCTACAAAGGATGTTGATTCAAATCCGGTTATGGATATTCTACAGTGCAAAAACGAACAAGAAAAAGACCAGGGAGATTTAGCTGGAAATAGAGCTGAATTTGTTCGGACTTATTTTGATCTACTGCTTGCTAAATCAAATCCCTTGGGACTGGATTTTAAACGAATAGCCGATTGCAAAAGCTCTGAAATGTTTAACTCGGAGACACCTTTTACCTATGTGTTTCATAGCCAGGAGCTCTTAGACTCTGTATCGAGTCGCTGCGGATTCGCTGATATTGCGCCTAGTTGTCAGGAGGCACTTAAAGAGGTCAAAAGCATTTTGTCTCAGGCCTTGGAGTGGCCATCAAAGATGCTTGGCCAGGGACTATGCTGGGAAACAGAGCCTGTAGCTAAATACAGTGCTGTAGATGGAACTAAGGATGGCGAGTTGGATGTAATTTCGGATACTTATCATGTATCAAAGGGCACGGGTGAGATGGTTTTTATGGCGACATGCGTAAAGAACGCTTCTAAAAGGAAAACCAACTATCTAGAGCTGCTTTGCATATCGGGAGCAAATGATCCAGCAAGTAAAACACCTATAGAGGTGTGTTCAATTGAGTTGGCTGTTAAGACACAAGAAGAGGCCTTGGAAACTAAACAGCTTATTGATGTGACTGGAATTAGATTTTTTGATGACAAATCGCTTGGTATTGTGTTTGCCATTGACGGCTCTAATTCTACTTTTCTCGGCTCTATCGATTATCGAAATCTAGCGATGGAATATATGTCGATTGACCAAAAGGTAAGTAAAAATAAAAAAAAAAGTTTGCTACTAATTTATTTATTTTTTTTTTTTGCCTGAAAATTTTTTATTCTATTCTAACTTTTTCTTCTTTCGTTGTTTAAAACTCCAACTGGATTATAGGCTTCAATTGTCCATCCTCTGGATTTTAAAAGACTTTTGGAGATCTCGGATGCCTCTTCCAAGGTGCCATCAGCGCTGGCAGTCAACGGCCGCAAGGGAAGAAGGTGCATTGCAGTTATTGAGAGACGTGGCAAACGCTGGTGGTCATACGACATGGACAACGTCGAAGAAGAAGGCGAAGATGATGAAGATTTATAATAAAAAGCTGCCAGAGATTTATTATAATTATTGTTATAAAAAAAAGCGAAAAAAAAAACAAATCGATAAATTCTAATTAGACCAGCCAAACGAAATATATTCTCCAACAATGACTAATATTTACTGGCTAAATACAGGTGTGTTTCTTTTGCGAATCTCTCGGAAAGACCTGTTCAAAGCTGGATTGAGCAAAAAGACAATCAAGCACATAAACCCCTCCAGGGCACGAAGGATCCCTGAAACGACATTGAGTACCTCCCATCGCGAGGGCATAGTGGATCTAAACCAGACCCAGCGCACAACACACATAAGCGTAAACGAGATAATAGGGATAAGTGGGTACAAGAGCAAGCGCACAAGTGCCAGAGTCGGGATGCGAAACTGAGAGCCGTTTGAGCTTGAAACAAAGGTCGTTCGGTTGCTACTTCGCAGGGTAAACTGTGGCGGAAGACCTGTGAGTCTTAAAAGAGGTCGCTTTGGCTGTGCTATGCTGGTTGTTTGCGTATCGTTGTTTAGCATGGATTGCTGCGGCAGCAGTGGCTGACCATCATTATAACTGTTTTTGGCCTGTCTGTCTGTAGAAGAAAACCGCACCTGGTCGGTCAGTGGCAATAAACTGTGTTGGTCTATTTGAGAGCGCAAGCTGCTAGACAATTGTCTGTCGGAATCAGTATCGGTTCTAGTAATCAGGCTTCTAGCCGAATTCACCACGTCATGCGTGCTCTTGCTGTTGTTATCTGCACTGCTACTTTCTCCACTTTCGCTGTTTGCTGTAGAATTTACCTCTTGGTTGTCATGAACTGTCAGTCCAGACATAAATGTGTCGCCTTTGTTTTTGGATATATTTGCGTTTGCAAGGGACTCTGCTTCTAAAGGCGGACTAGCCAGCTTGCTGTATTGACTGAATGTGCTGACTTGGCTTGGCATTATAAACTTATCCTTGCTGCTGTTCTCTGGACTTTTCTCCTTGCTACTGGGATGGTATGAATCTTCAGTGCTTCGACGCTTTATGACCTTTTCTGCTTGCTGCTTGATTTTCTCTATTTTGCCAAGGCCCTTTTTGATTAATTCGGAGGACAGGTCTAGCCTTTTCGGAGCTGCTCGTCCAATTATCGGACCTATAATTGGCTCATCCTTGTCTTCTGCAGTTGGGAGATGCGACGACCACGCGCTTTCTAACTGATTCGTATTTTGGCGATTCCACTGGGCGCGTTTCTGGCGCAACTTTATAACAATGACGCCAACCACAAGACTGACCACAACAAAGCAGTAGACTATGCCGATGGCTATCCATATGTCAAAGGCAAGGATATAGTATAACGTGACTGACAAGGCACTTGGAAACTGCACGGAGAAGACGTTGGCTTTTGGCTGATATTCCGAATGATATATTAGCAGTGGAAGCGCCAAGGTAAAAGTAACGGTTGTTGCCACTGGCAAGTACCATTTGTGGATGGCCTGAAGCTTGACCACGTTGACGCGTAGGAGCTGTGATAACAACAAGTCCGTGGCAATTGCGGCATTAAGAAATACAAACCACAGGGGCATGGCAAACTGCGCCCATACGAGAAACCTGACTAATGGCTTGCTGTGTTGGATATCGACACTAGAGTCTGGTAGCCGCACTGATATTGCTGATGCCGAATGTGTGATCATTGCTTGTACGCCTATCCAAAAGCTAATGTGAAAAGCCGCTGTATATGCTATTGGCGGATGCCATTTTCGAAGAAACAGACAGCTGGCCGCAATAACAAAACCCGATGCTGCTGAGACAATCTGTATGATAAAAAGTGCGATATTAGCAATGCTGTTGCTAGGGTTGTCATCGACCATAGCTCTGTTGTTTTGTGTGAAAAAAAGAAAAAAATGGATGTGCCTATATAGAATATTTTCTAGTTGAATAAATATCTATCAAGTAACTACCTATTAGATGTAGAAATTGGAAAGGAAAATGATGAGTATTAATACATATAATTGTGGCAGCACACACAAAAAATATCCAAATATAAAAGAAAAAGGAAGAAATAGGAAAAAGGCCGATGGCTAAACGAAGCGGCTTTTTTATGACCTTATTATTATTATTATTATTTTAAAATAGCCAGTAATAATGTTTAAAAGCTGATGACTTGACTTTAAATGGCTACTGTTGATGTTGTGCTGTTGTGCTGTTGTGCTGTTGCAAACATTGAATTCTATGGATATCAAATTGATTATAAGTATTAATATTGGAGTAATATGTCACTAATTTTATATAGAATTTTAAATTAAATACTACATAAAAGAAGGAAATTAGTAAACTCAAAATTTTATTTTTTGACATTAAAAAATTCAACAAATAATCATAAAATAGCTTATAACGCTTACATTAAAATTGTGTGTCAAGTCGTTTTTTTTCGAAATTACGACAGTAAGGGTATTTATTAGAAACCCCCCTTTAATAGCTATGTAAAAATATTTTGTAATTATTACTCGACAGTAACACCAGTTTTCCTAGATTTTAAAAAATAAAAGAAAGTTTAGTTTACAAAGGAAAAAAGAAAAGCAAATAAAAAGGAATTAGTTTTTTGTTACTCATAATTTTTCATTCTTTTTCTTTATTCTCAACAATTTTTTATTATTGTAGAAATTGAATTTATATTGCCAAAGAGTTTATAAAATCATAAGGCTGTCCTTTTTTGTTATATTTCTAATGACTATATCTAAAGCATTGATTTGTAAAGCAACTGTAATAATCGATCGGGAAAAATCGGGACTGTAATTTTTTTAAACGTCGTTATTTTTTATCTTGTTGACTAAGTAAAAGTCATCATGATTATGAGGCGGCCACAAGCGCTGTTTTGTTGTATAGCTGTATATATATTTATGAGTTTGTAATTTTGCCTGAAATTTGAATAGCTAATGTATAATTTTTTTTACAAAGCTATTATAATAGAGGCTTTTTTACTTTTCAAGCTTTATATTTTTGTTCAGATTTTTTTACAAATAATTAAACTATCCATAGTTTTTTTAAACTATTTTGTCTTGTTAGACTCACTATAAACCTAAAAAAAGATCGTCATTTTTTTACTAATAGCATTTATTCACACACCCAAGCAGAAAAAAGTTTATGAACTGCGTCTTCCGCTCCCTGCTGACATATTTTTTACTCTTTTTCTTTTTTTTACTCCATGCATTGAGCAGCAATGTAAAAGAAAATTAGTGGCGTCTTTATCGAACTAGCTCGTTTTTATTTTTTATATTTATATTTATATTTATATTGCTTGCTGTAGCTGTTCAATGGAAAAAAAGTTGTTTTTCACTGGGCTTAATCAGAATGTTACTGATTATAAAGCGATAAAGCTTTTTTTTACTATGTTGCAACTTTATTAAGATATGCGAATAACATTGTTCTTATACTATTGGTGACGTATGAATATCCATTGATAAATGGACATGTAATTAATAAATTTAAATGTACAGGACATTGCTAAAAAATTGTGGAAAAAAAATTCGATTATCCAAATTGCACATATTTTATTTGTATATTTTATAAAAAAATCCCCTTTTTATTGTCATGTAGAAATAAAAAAGAAACATTTTTACTTTGGGATATTAAGAACATGATGAGGAACCAAATACATATAGGATCCATATTTTGTCTCGTATATTTTGTTATCTGCCTCCTTAACTACAACTTTGGATTTATATAGCGGACAGTCTGTTACCATAGAGTGCATCTCGCCATATTCGCCAGCCATGTCCACGGAATTTTTTAAATCCATAGACTGGTAATGGCTGTCGTACCAATCAAACTGCTCGAGCAGATATTTCTTTGTAATACTATGCCCAAGCAACCTTTCCGAGATGGGTCTTGGCAACTTTTCAAGCCGCGTTAGCGTTACTACATATTCAATGCTGAGCTTTGAAAGCATATCGAGAATCTGGATGCGAGGAAGCTTCCACAAGGGACGCACAAGCTCTACGCCAGTCCCAGTAACAGCGCGGTCCATAAATCCCTCTCCTACATCCTCGATATCTCCAGTGACCAGCTTTGTCACTTGATATTCTCTTGCAAGCTCACAAACTGCATCTCTGTAGCATTGCTCATAAGAAGGCTCATTGCCTACGGCCTTGACAACCAGCGGAATACCCAGTGACTCTGAAATCATCTGGGTCCATTGTAGCAAGTGGGCTTTAAAGTCGTCTTTCTGGTCTAGTGGTCGAAAAGAAACAAGTACAACTGGATTAAGTGCTTGAGCGTGATCAATAAAGTCTTTTAGCTGCGAGTCAATCTTGTAACTATCTCGAAACTCTGCAGATACTATGTGCAGTGCCAGCACAGAGTCCTTGCCTCCAGTAAAGGCAACTGCTGCCCGTGGAGCCTGGGATTCGGCGTTGTTTATATTACTGCTGTTATCGGGCATTGATGCGCTTACTGAAAAAAATAGATGAATATAGGCGTTAGCAATATTAGTCGATTTTGCCGTATTTCCGAAAAGAACAAAATTCAATAAAATTAAATAGAGATATCAGTTATGGCTGCTTGAGGGCAAATGGCGACTGCTTTGAAGCCGCTATAAGAGCATCAAGCATCTGGTCCCAGAAGCGATCTATGTCGACAGATGTCGTGAGCCAGCAGTTGGAAGGCAGCTTTGTTTTTCCAAAAATGTCGCAAAATGTTCTGCCGCTTCCATGGCCATTGGTGCAGTCAACGTCGACACGTATCTTTTTCTCTGTGAATGCATCGCGCATAAACAAGTAAGCAACTGCAATGGGGTCATGCAGAGGTGGGCCGTCTAATATGCCAAATACATTGGCATACATGCTGCTGAAAAACAGCAGCAGCTCGCTGATCAGCTGAGCAAACATTGGAACAGGCACCTCTTTGTTAATACGAGCAATTATATCCTTTGAAGCAACCACTGTATGTGTAACATCCAGAGGAACAAGTGCAATGTGCTCGATACCAGAGTGTATGACAATATGTGCTGCCTCGGGGTCACAAAAGATATTGAACTCAGCTGCAGCTGTGACATTGCCAACTCCCATTGAACCGCCCATTATGGACAATGTCTTGATCCGAGGAATGACTTCGGGGTAGACGCTGACGAGAAGCGCAATGTTTGTCAATGGGCCGACTGCTGCTATTGAGACAGGCACATCGCTAATCATTATAGCTTGTCGCATTGCATTGACAGCGTTTGTATCTTTGTCAAGATATGCATTGTAGTCGGGAATGGGCAGTAAATCGGTTCCATCCAGGCCAGATACTCCATGAATGTCGCTTGCCTGCACTATATTTTTGATCAAGGGTTTGGCAGCTCCTCTGTATACCTTGATTCCCTTGATCCCTGCTGCCTGAATCACTCGGATTGCATTGGCCGTCGTGTTTTCAATAGAAGAGTTGCCAGAGACAGATGAGACGCCCAAGAGCTTGATGCTTGGATGGTAAGCCGCTAGAATCAAGGCCATGGCATCGTCATGACCAACGTCACAGTCGAGCCACATAGGAATCTTCGATGATAGCTTACTTTCGTGCTTTGACATTGTTGTAAAGCTACAAATAAAAAATTTAAACTAAAAAAACAAAAGTAAAGGTGAAAGTGAAAGTGAAAGTGAAAGTGAAAGAGAGAGCATACTAGTAAAAATGCAGGAAGATTTTTTAGTGAAGGTTTAAATACAACTCATAATTTTATCGATATATAAGCTCAGTTAGATGTCCGTGTTGATCTGTGCATTTTTCATGTTAGAGCAGGACAAGGGGGAGTAGAAGATAAAGTGCAAAACGTAAAAAGTTGGTTTAAAACATGTCAAAATTATGCATGTAAATGAATGCAAACTGCATATAGAAGAAGAGAAAAGGCGAGAAAGCCCATGTTGTTATTTTTTATTGTGACCTGGCTTACTGAAAGAAAACAATGAATATACATATGATTTGGGTGGGACCGAATCTTTAAAAAAAAGTTGATCTGAAAAGGCCCGGCTCGGATCAGTCAAAATCAGTTCTATTTTTTGTTCACACATCATCGCCCCTTTTTTTACTCACAAGCTTGGCTTATCAGCTCTTTTTCTCTTTTTTTTGTTTTAACTAAATCATTCAATACTCATACCTTTTTTTGTTAAGCAAAAAAGTCTAGTCAAGTTTATATATATGCAATGAGGCGCCAGAGCGTCGCAAGTGAATCGAGGAAAAGCGACAATGGTGAAGACAACGAATTAAATTCTTCATACGACACAGTCTCGTCGCAGGGATTTCTAGTACGTCTAGTAAACAAGATTTTATTTCGAAACGGACCGAATTCCATTGTCAATCGGCTTTTGCGTAGCAATACCAGAGGGCTCGACGGAAGAGATACTCAGAATAGACTGCTGACTGCTAGCAATTCAAGACAGACGCGGGCTGGCAGCAGCAGTAAACGGCAGACCGCTGTTTACTCGGCTGATGCTCTTTTGACTGAAGCGCCAGCAATCGGGTCTGTGCCATCGCTAATTTCTGGGTTTAATGCATTTTTGCACAAGGAGCAAGGTTCAAGTATCTCTGATACAAAGAGGGCAGGCGTTGCCTTGTCTTTAATAGAGGCGACAGATACATATCATGGCAGAAAGAGCAGTCCTGCAGAAGACGACGTTGAGCCGCTTGGGAAGACTGCTGATGAGTTTTACTCGATGCTGGAACAGATACCCGCAGATATGGTTGTGACTGTGCTTTCGGAGCGCAGAGAGGAGTATAGTGAGTATCTTAGAAGGCTGGAAGCAGCCCGGCGGTTGCTGGTGCAGAAACTAAAGGATATTGATGGCCGTATTATGCAGGCTGTCTCTGAACGCCAGCAGATTGAAGACCAGCTATCCAGTGCAGAGGAGCAGCAGAGGAGTGGCTTTATAGAAGAGAGAACTGATAGAAGAATCAGCAGCAAAGCACAATCTGATCTTGCAGCTGTCGCTGCTGGATCTGAAATACGTGGCAAGCAAAATAATGTTAGCTCTGCATTTGTCGAAGATATAAGCGACGATGGCGACGAGCCAGATACCGATACTGTCGGCTTATACGAGCAAGACGATGTGCCTCGTTTGCGCAAGCTCGAGTATCTGCTTAGGGGCCACTATAGCGCAGTCACGGCCCTTGACAGCGATCCAGTGATGGGGCTTTTGGCATCGGGATCGCTGGACACACAGGTGCGCGTGTGGGATTTGGAATCGGGCGAGTGCAAGTATGTGATCAAGGGCCACAGCGACACAATCAGATCTGTTCAATTCTACGAGCGCTTTTTGCTGACTGCAGCGAATGACAACCGTATTCGCATGTGGGACTTGTCGCTTTTAGACTCGGTGCAACCTGGGCCATCCACTATGATTTTACGCGATGAGTATGTGCCTTCGCATCTAAGATCCGATCACGATATGCTTGATCAAGAAAAAGATGAAGACGACGACGACGACGACGACAGAGACTATGATGAGCAAAATACAGGATACAATAAGCTTTATATGATACAAACCATGCAATCGACAACTCCTCCAGTAACTCCGACGATCTGTCAGTGTATGCCTCCCTTGGAGCTATGCTGCGAAAACACGTTTATTGGCCATTCAGATGCAGTGACCTGTATTCAGGCAGAAAACGGTACACTAGTGACTGGCAGCGCAGATAAGACTATTCGCGAATGGGACTTGAACACAGGCATGTTGCGCCAGCTTATAGATGTCACCTGGGCAACCCGCAGTACTTCTCTAAGCAGCGCTCGAGTCACAGGAGGCGGGTCGGGCACTTTGCCTAAAATGTCATCAATGTCTTCGCAGCAGCGTCGGCAGCAGCAGCATCAGCGCTGGGCCCGGTCTCCACTGCCATTTGACTCGGGCTCTTTTATTCCAGGCGCTTCTTCGCGTGGCACTGATCTTGGAGATGGCGGGCTTATCGGTGCTCTGCAGTTCTACGGGTTTGCACTAGCTACGGGCACTGCAGACGGCGCTTTGCGTCTGTGGGACCTGCGTACTGCGCAGCCACATAGACAGCTGTTTGGCCATACGCAACCGATCACTTCGCTTCGCTTCGACGACCGCTCAGTTTTGACAGGATCTCTAGATGGGACCATGCTGCTTTGGGATTTGCGCACTGGAAGCATTATTCAAAAACTTGCATTTGGAGGACCTGTCACCTCTGTGCAGCTGGCAGATGGTCAGCATCAAAAGCAAAAGCAACTAAAGCAAAACCAGCACAATGTGTCTTATGGCGTTCAGTGCTGGGTAGCCGCTTCTGATCCTTTGCTGCACAAGTACAACGGCAATTCGATGCAGCATACCGAGTATGTCACAGACTATGGTCTGCTTAATAACAGTCAGAGCAGGGCTCATTTGAGAAGCATTTCATCGGGATCTGATCACATTACTCGTATCTTGCATCAAAATCATGACTCTAGTCTTATCAGTGGAGACACCAGTGGAATTGTCAAGATTTGGAGTGTTTGAATAATAGAAAAGGACAAGAATATATATGTAGAAATGTTATGTTCACTTGCTTAGCGACGAAAGTGCTGCGCCAACAGTGTATCCATCTTCGCCAAGCACATTAAATACAGGCTCGGGTAGACCCAGCTTTTGCACAAGGCTTTGAGCAGTTTCGATGGTGCAGTGCACATAGGGCTGATTCATTTCAGTCAGCTGGCCGCTGATAGAGATAAAAGCTGGCTCGGGGCTATCCATAGCATCCGTGGCTTTTCTGATAATGCCAGCGACAGCAGCGCTGACCATCTTGGCAGCACGCATGGCAACTATCTTGCACAGTGCACGGACAATCTGCCTATCGACAAGCGACGCATTGACGTTGAATCCAGCCTTAAGCAGGTTGCCGACCTCTGACAAATCGCTCGAGTTGTCCTCCATGATGGTCATATAAGAGGTAAAGAAAGAGTAAGACTGGCTAAACATGGTCACGTCGGCGTCCTTGGGAAAAATCAGCCGGGCATCCATAAAGTCGGTGATTAGATTGCGCACGATCTCGCCCAGATACTTGTCGGCTACTAGCTTTTCGAATACATGGCGGCCAGTATTGGCAGACTCGCGATCTATTCTGTGGTCCCACATGGTTGGTCTCAGAACACCAGAGTTTTCGCCAAAGCGCGCAAGCTCAGTGTTGATAGCGACCAATGCCGAGCTTTCTCCCAGCTCTGTGTCCTTGATCTTGGGGATATTTGCCGCCTTTTCGTAGTAGGAGGCATTGATTCCGTGATTGAGGATAAGCGCTACACAGGTCTGCTGGAAGTGTCTCTGAGCAGCAACCATGGTGCTGATCACACAGTTAGTGGTAGCTGTGACCTTGACCGGAAGATGTTGCTTGACAAGCTCGGAGTTTATGCTGCTCGCAATGTCGACGTTGCCAAACATGCCCTTGCAAGCAAGCGAGTTGCAGACTACGCGACCACCAGCCTTGCTATTTTCCTCAAGGGGCAGATCAATGGTCACTCCAAGGCAGAGCGGGCGCTGGTAGGAACACACTGTCATGTCTAGATGATGCGTGTTGATAAACTGGGCTATATGAGTCGCTGCTTCAGAAAAGAGCTGCGAGGGACTTGTGACGCCTTGGGGCATATAAAATATCTGCTTGTTAATAGCGTCTGGCTTTCCAGAGACAAACTTGACGCTAGCGATCTTGAAACGCTCGGTCGAGGTGTTGATCGTCATTCCCAAAGCTAGAGCCTCTTCGGCCTCTGCATCGCGGATGTCTTGCGAAATCCCAGACTTGATGTAGGACACTCGACAGGGGAGGCTTCTGGGTTGGCTCTCAGTATCATCTGTTTTGAGACCATTGACGATATACTCGTAGACCTCGTTGGCAACTTCAAGAAGATGCTCCTCGCTTACATGAAACTTTTCAGCTATCTGATTAAGAAGCATGTTTTGTGCCTCTGAGGCACCTTCGACGGGGATATAATCTGAAGCCGACATGATTTAGTATTGAGCAATATAATTGAAGCAAAATATGATATTTTAGTAGTGAAAAAAAAACAGTAGGCTAATAAGAAGTAAAAATTAAGAAAAGGAGAGGGTATTTTTTGTTTATACTTTTGACAACGAACCCCTTTGTATTACTAATATACGTCTGTCTAGAATTTATAGAATCTGGGGGAAAATGATAAGCATTAGGCATAGTCGAGGCCTCTCTTCTATGCTTGTGAAACAGCTCTAAAGAGTGGACAATGATGATAAAAGTGGTGTAATCACTCTCAAAATACAGCGTTGGTATTGACGTCATCAAGAATTTTTTGCTTTCGATTCAATATTTCTTTCTACAAAAATAAGAGATTCGGCTTTTATTGAGTTTGAAGATTAGAAAAAAAGGTGATGTTCTAAGAAGAAAGCATGGAAATGAGTCTATTTTTGGGGATCTATTTATTTGTTTTAGAGATGAAAAAAAAAACAAACAACCTTTGCTTCATCTTTTCCTGTAAAAAATACGTTGGCTTCTAGTTTTCTTTTGAGCAAAAAATCTAGTCGAGAATATCTAGCTATGATCTCCAATGGTTGTGCAAAGCGGACATGTGCATTCCCGATCGCAGGCATTCAGACTCAGCGAAAGGACAGAGCAAACATTATTAGATACCATATTAAAAAAAGTAGTTTATTATCTATGAGAAGAAGAGAGTGAAGGTGATAGGGATGTATTTTATTTTTGATTGCAAACCCAGCTCTCATTCTTCTCCGTGGAGCCAAGATTAAATACTTGCGGAAACCAAACTTCAACAGTGTGAAAAATGAAAATCTCGCGAGTTAGTCTAAAAAAACACATCACTCGGCGTCAGACAATTTGACCAAAGAAGGCAAAAGTGAATCGACTGTTTCTGCAGTTAAAAAAGAAAGAAATCTTATGCCAGAGCGACATGTAACTTTGTGCCGAACCCAAGCATGAATAAACATGTTTACCGTTGTTTTGTTTTTCTTTTTTGTTGGCTGGTAGTAATCTAAAAAAAATGCCTTTATGTACATCCAATAGACACGCAGGGCACCATTATAATGCTTGTCAAAAGATCTGCATGTTCTCAGAGTTGGAAGACATACATAAATCAAACGAAAAAGGCGGGATGTGCGTGTGTGTATTTTTTTTATAAATTAATTATAGCTTGTTACATGTAAGAAAAAAAAGAAAGCAAAAATAACTTTGGCTTGCCAAAAAATAGTACAAATATAAAAAATATCCATGTATGGCACTAGGTTGATGGGCGTGCATGCATAAATTGCTATGCCTTTTTTCCGTACTAACCAAGTAAAGTGTCACCAATAAAAGTCAGAAACGAACCCTATGGTGTCAACTGGTTGCTGTAAAAGAAAAAATAATATGGCTTGACATGTAATCGACACATTTATGTTATCTGTTGACTGAAACATTTGGATCATAATATAATTTTGTCTATTACACCTTAACCCCCAACTGTTTTATTTATTTTCTTTGGTCTTTTCAGTATGCTGTTGAGGCTCAACAGAACCAAAAACGAATACAAATGCAAAAAAAAGATGTAAATAACATAAAAAGGCCGTGGACTTTTTTATTGCAGCATTTACCTCTGTCAAAGCCGGAAATTTTGTTGATCGCCTTTTAGCTAAAAGCTAATGAATCCTTTGGTTTTCTTCAAGGCCATGCACAATCTGCACAAAATTCCCGATATGCATATACATTTGTGTGGCGCGTCAATTTGGGGTATCCTTGGCCCTTTGCCCACTAGCTGCATTCAAATTACACTTTGCATTTTCGATGGAAATGTTTTAATTTTTCCTTTGCCATTTAGTTGGTCTCTGTCCCTATGTTATCCAAAAAAAAAGCAACAACAAAAGATTAAATTTTTTTTCACAAATATACAAAGAAAAAATAATTCACAAAAATTAAATAAAATGATTTTATAGACTGGCAGCATTGACAGCAGCGCCAAAGAGATCCGCGCACCGGTTTTGCAAGTAAACATCGACAGAGGCATCTGAATGCTTAGTCAAACACTGCTCAAGAGAAGAAACGGTATTCTCATAAAGCTGAACATTTGTATCGAAAAGAACGCCGCTTAGAGCAACAGACATCTGGTTGCTACGCTTAGCAGTAGAAGAGCTGGCGGTTGCCTTGATGACAAGTGCAGCTATTATTGCACCAGCCAACTTTGATGCTCTACCAGCGACAATCTCGCACAGAGAGCGGATAACCTTGCGATCAGCAAGCGAGATGCCAGAAATGCCGAATTCTGCGGCAAAGATATCCTCGACAGTCTTGAATTCACTCGAAGCGTCTTCCATGATAGGGGCCATATACGCCGTATGGAATGCATACTCGGTGCTGATTGCCTCGACCTCAATGTTGTGCGAAAACAGAAGCTGGTTGTCCATAAAGTCCGTGATCAGGTTACGCACAATCTCGCCCATGTACTGGTCGGCAATAAGCTTTTCCAGCACACGGGTGCCTGGGTGCTTGGACTCGCGGTCCAAGCGACGGTCCCACATGGTCAGAGGTAATATTCTTGTGTTTTTGGCTCCAAAGCGACCAATCTCGGTGTTGATAGCCACCTCGAATGGGCTGTCGGTGCTTTGACTGCTGGGGCTACTCAGAGACTCTACATTGTCGATATCCTCCATGTAAGCAGCATTGATACCATGGTTAAACGAGGCAGCAACGCAGGTGTTTTTGTCTGCGTATTTGGCAGCAATCAGTGCGCTGACCGTGTTGTTAGTCACTGAGGTGACGCGCACCGGCAGATGACTGCGCAAAATAGTATCGCACAGACGTCTTGCTATATCACTGCCGCACAAGTCCAGACAATCTTCCTTGGCGTCCTCGGCTACCTTGTTTTTGCTGCTCACCGGAAGGCCAATTGATATGCCTAGAGGCAGGTGCCTTTGCGGTTTGCGGCTGCTGCCGGATGAGCTGTCAGAGCAAAGCTTGGACTCGAGATTGTTTACCTGGAGGAACTCGCGAATGCAGAATGCGATATAGTCAAAGAAAGACGAAGTGCTCTGCTTGCGAGCCTTGGGCGTAACAAAGACCTGAGTCGCTGACGAGGACAGAGAGCAGACAGAATCGAAGCTAGCGCTGCTTATGCGGATTCGCTTGCCCGAAGCCTCGATGGTCATGCCTAGAGCAGTGCCATTGGGCGAGGTATGGCAGTGAATGAAAGAAGGGCTCATGTGCAGCTCTCCGCCAAGACGCTTGTAGTTTTTCTGGAGACCATTTGTTAGCTCTGCATAAAGACCAGAGACTATTTTCTGGAGACAAGCGTCGCTGATCGCAAACGCATCAGCGATCTTGTTCAGCATTGCTTGCTGCTTAGAAAGAGCAGATGATAGAGAGGTCATGGCTAATATATATATATATATATGCTAAAGTTGAATAGAGTGAAAATAAAAAAGATGAATATGATAGATGGCGTGTATGTACACTAAAAATAGCCCAATTGTTGAAAAATAAAAAAATTATATTGAAGAAAAAATTTCAACTTTGCACCAAAAACTTTTTTCTTTTATATATATAACAAGCCTTTACCAATAGTCTCTTTTTTACTTATTCGATGTGCGGCATTTCAAAAAGGAAATAGAAATCCCCACCCAAAATTTCAAAGTAGTTTTTCTCTTTTTTTCTACTTTTTTTTCATAAAAAAAGTTTATGTCGGAAATTACCAGCCAATACTTATTGTCATACATCACCTCTTTTTTTCTCTTAAAAAACTTTAAAAGCTAGACCGGGCTTATTCCCCCAAAAAAAATATATAATTGCCTAGAAAGCTTCTCTTCCCCCTACAAAAAAAGCTAGTCTTTATGCATTAAAAAAGGAAAACGTAGAGCATTTTTGCAGCTTCCATTTGTTTCTTTGCAATAAATGCAGGGGGTGAGAAATAAAGGGAGGATATATGTGTGCATTGGCAGAGAAAAAACCAGCCGATTCGCTCTTTATTGTACGGATTTAGGAGCTGGATCCCAACAAACTCACAGACATACGGTGTCCGCCAGCTTTAAATTTGGTTTGCTGTCCATTATCGCTTCCAATCATCGTTTATCGATCGAGCAACAATTGAGAAGACTCGGCAAAAAACAGCCAATTATATGGGGGCTTTGGAGTTAATGTCTGACTTGCGATTGGGGGAAAAAAGGCAATTCAGTTTCAGGGCCATTATAAAACAAAGAAAGGCAATCATGTCGTGCACACGAGCAAATCGATTCGATCGTTCTGAAATGATGGGCAAAAGCGTAGACCGTAGACCTTCACCGAGTAAAAAAAACAAAAAATTAAAGAGCTAAAAATTTATGTGTATTACGGTGATTATCCTGTAGCTCGATGTTCTTTGAATGTCGATATGTCGAGCACGCCACAAAGAAATCGATTTATGCAATTTTTTCTAGCGCGCTCTTGGCAGCTCCATAATAAGGCATTGCGCTATCTGTAGCCATCTCTCGCAAAGATGCTAGAACCCTTGGCTGCGAACGAAGACTTTCGATAACCCGGAAATCGCCGCTATTGGCTGCATTTGCCCAGATGACAGCAACTCGGTGCTTAAATGCAGTAGTTAGACTTGTTGCGCCCCTTTGAGCGTCGTCGTTGGCGTCAGCGTCAGCGCCAGAGTCGTCGCTAAGCAGGCCCAGAAGCACATCGCTGGCTCGGGGATGCGCCAAGAAGAGATAACGGCAGCACCGCGGATCGCTAGACAATACTGCTAGAGCGCCAGCAGCGGCGCTACGAGTCGCAGTGTCGTCGACATCTGACAAGGCAACTAGCAGATGTAGTCTCTGTGTCCGGTATGCATCGCCCTTCTTCTGCTTGCTCTTCTTGTCATTCGAATGCTTATCATCGCCATCATCATCCTCATCTTCGTCATTATCGTCGTCATTGGAAAGCTCGACAATACCTGAGGGCACGCGTTCGGAAAGCAGCTCTGACCCATGAGCGCCACTTCCTGCAGCAGATGGCGGGGGAACACAGCTGTCTGCGTTTTTGGTAAATCTCTCAAAGACACTTGGTTCATAGACCAGATTACATATCAGCTCTGTCGCTGCACGCCGAACCAGTGCATGATCGCTGAGAACGACCATCTCGATCAACGAAATTCCATTCAGGTCATTGGCCATGTATCCGCGCACGTCATGCGCAGATCCAGGTTGAGCGCCTGCTAGATTGGTAAGAGCAAGCAGAGCTTCAAACTTCATCAACAAGGCCTGAGTCTCTGTCTCTTCGGCTAGCAACGACAGAAGCAAACGCACGATCTCGCGAGGATCCTGGAAGGCCAGGTGCGGGGGAACAGATATAGCAATCTTTGCCAGTGCAAATGCGATGTTCTTGTCACGCTGCTGGCGCAGTGCCTGTGGCAATTTGGCCGAATTATTACCATTATCTGCTTTATCATAGACGTCCTTAGCTGCCTTTGGCGCATCGCTCGTAAGCAGACTCAGCAATGTACGCACGCCGCCCTGCTGCACAATCAGTCCTCTTAAAGCCTGCGTCGCAGCCAACGAGACCATGATCTCGGCAACTGCATCCTTGAGATTGTCCGAAGGCCGTCTGGCTGGCTGCACAGAAGTCACAAGCATCGAGAGGCAGCCGGCCTTGCAGACAGCGACTGACCGCTTGGACACATGCTCTGAAGAGTCGTACTTGTTAGCCTCTTCGTCTTCATCTGCAACGTCTGTCACGGTTTCCTTCTTTCCACTTTGCCTTTTTGGCTGTTTAGGCTGCTGAGCACGCGAGCTAAGACGCTGAAGCTGCTGAATTCGTTTTTGCTCTTCGCTCAAAACGGGGCGATACTGCGTCAAATTGCGAATCAGCATAGTAGCGCTAAAAACGAGCCCTGGGACCTTGGTCTTTTGCGTATATGAAAGCAGAGATCTAAGCAAGGAGTCATTTTGTATCAGATATTCCTTTATCTTTGGCTTGAGGCACAGATAGCCCAATGCCTCTGTAGCACGTTGGACAGAATCGGCAGCGTTTTTATCTGAAACATCTTTGGAGCAGAGTTCAAGAATGCGCTTTGTGTGCAAATCCACAAGCTGTATCGGATCTGCGTCTTCTAGAGCTGGCGTCTTGTTTTCCAGATCATCAACGTTGCTATCCAGCTGGCTCGCAGCAGCAGCAGATACAGCAGCTGTCGCAAGGTTAGAGGGATTTGCAGAAGATACTGCGCTTACTCCAGACCACTTTGCAAGAACCACAGCTGCGCTGTCGACAAGATCTAGAGCCACCGAGTCGCTGCTGCCAGTTGATTTGCTTGAATTTCCCTTGCGCACAAGCTCTTGAACCAGCCCGTTGCCAGCCTTCTTCATCAGCGATCCAACTTTGCTATCTGTACCGCATGCATCAGCAAGACGCACAAGCGCTAGCTGCGTCTCTGGCTTATCAAATTCCCCTTGGTCCCATAGATCCTCGACCCATCCATCTTTTAGCCAGAGCTCAGACGAGATACTTGATCCGACACCGGCCTCATACAGAGATGCCAGAGCCAGCAAGCCGCGAGCTCTCTCTGCTTGCATTGTAGACTGAATCCACGAGTCAAGCACACGAGTAGCAATAGTACGGAGCTGGACTAGTGCAAGTGGCAGACTTTTCTGCGTAGAGCTTGTACGCGCAGCCTTAGCGTCAAACCCAGGGAAAAGCGTAGAGTTGAGGGGTTCGGACGCAGCGTTTATTAGCTGGCTAGATAGAAGAAGTGCCATCGAGCGCGTTTCATCGACCTTTTGTCCCAGCATACTCAAAAGACGCACAAATGGGGATGCCGCGTTATCCTTAGCGCTTTGACTGGCGCTAGTAAACTTAAAAGTGAAAAGTGGGCGATGACCAGTAAGAAGTCTTAGCGCACCCTGAATAACATCTTTAATCTCTGCTGGTGCTGTCGACAAAGTGCCAACTAGCCATATTTGATTGATGAAAAAGGAATATGCGTCTTTCAGAGCTTTAGAGACTTGGGCCAGCTCAGTGTCGGGATCGATCTCGGACGTCGCTACTAGAGCGTAGACAGCCGATGCATACATGCTGGCGCCATACCGGCATGCTGTCTGCTTAAACCAACCATCGCTCTCGTGGCTCTTCCAGGTGTCGATGATATGGCTCAATATATTTGATAGCGCAGAGTCCTTGATCGGCGATTGTATATTCGTTGTGCTTTTTCGCGTCTGAGACAATTTGGCAAAGCTTGCTGATATGCATGAAGCAAGAGCCCTTAAAGTCTTGTCTTTGCCATCGGCAATTTTCTTTTCATCTGATATGATGAGGTGAAATGTGTCGACAAGCTTGCACAAATGACTGCTTTGCAACGCCTTTTTCTTTCGCTCTATGCGCGCTTCCAAAGCATTTAACATACCGACCAAGCTGGAATCAAAGGATCCTTTCGAGTTTGTCTTTTGCACAACCATGTCAACAAGCTCTTCGTCCTGTTTACTGGCAAAGCTATCTTTATACAAAGAGTGACTCGCGCCAGATATGGTGATTTCTCTGAAGGCGCGCTCGACAGCAGCGATATTCTCTGGCAAAGCATGCTTGGGATCCTTGACAAGCGAGGCTGCCTGAGTGATATCTGCCTGAGCACCAGCTTCGTTCCCTATATCGGCATATAGCTGAGCTCTTTGCAGAAGCAGCTGAGTTGGATCGAGCTCTGAAGGGTTTGACTGAAGCTTTTTGGTAATGCTGTCGATGTCCAGCTGCAGCTTGGCACGACTGCTACCGCTCTCGATGACTTTAGGGCCAGCAGAGGTTTTTGTATCTGAAAGTGTAGTCATTAATAAATAGTCTGTCTGCAGTTGAATAAAGATAAGAAGAGGAAAAATGCAATTTAGGAACTAGAGTTTGCAGATGTTGGTAGAAAAAGCGATTAGTAAAAAAGAACGAAAGGAAAAAGATGTAAAACCGCTTGTAAAACATGTCAATGATGCTACTGATTTTGTTTCCCGGTTTTAGTCTTCACAGTAAAGTTGTCTTGCTCAGTTAGTGCTCACGTTTCCCTTTTTAATCAAATGTCAGTTGACTGATCATAATTAGCACCATTTCAAATCGATTAAAGCTGGATCGATTAAGCGCTTTGCTTTTTGGCAAGATCAAACCAGCAGTCTGAGTGGCATCTTTTCACACTTTGTACAATTCTATTCTCTTTTTCTTTTTTATGTCTCATCAACCCCCTTTTTTCTACTACACCTGTTGAGTCATAATATATTTATAAATGTAGGTATATAAAGAAAAAGCATTTTTATCTTTTGCTTTGTTGCAATGGTACTTTAATCAACATTGCTGTTTGAGAAATTTTTTTAAAAAAAAAAAAAGCGCTAACAAAAAGGAATTATTTACTATATCCTAATCACTTTTTTTATTTAGAATGTCTGAGCAAGAAAACAAAAACACTAGTGTCAACGAACAGGTTGACCAGCTTGCAGCCAAGATCGAGGAGGTAGTTCTTGGCCCTGATGGCAATCCTTTGTCGAAAAAGGCTTTGAAGAAGCTAGAGAAGGAGCGTGAAAAGGAGAAGAAGAAACAGGAACGCCCTGCTCTTGAGGCAGCCGAGCGCGCTGCCCGTGAGGCTAACGAGGTTGACTATGCCAAGGACAACTATGGCATGGCAAAGATGAACATGTCGCAGGAGCAGACCAACACCAAGTGGACTGAGATTAAGGATCTTAATGCGGCTATGGCGGGTGAGACTGTCTATATCCAGGCCCGTGTGCAGACATCGCGTCCTGTTAGCGCCAAGATGTGCTTCCTTGTTCTGCGCGAGGGGACTGCTACTGCTCAGGCTTTGCTTCTGACAAACAAGGACTCTATTAGCAAGCAGATGGTCAAGTTTGCCAACAGGTAAGTAAATAGCATTTATCGATGCAATCGTGCGTTTTTACATTTATGTGGATGAGCTGTGATTCATTTGTTATAAGGTTGATTTTTTTGTTTGCTTTCTAGCATATCGATGTGTCATCATCATTTGTGGAAACTAGATGCATTTTTAAAATATATTCCCAGGATGAATGTCGATAAATACCTGTTTAATTAAACCTTTTTATTATTATTATTATTTTAGCATTCCGAGCGAGTCGATTGTCTCGATCGTCGCTACCGTTACCCAGCCCGGCGAGCCCATTAAGAGCTGCACCGTTGGCGATGCCGAGCTGCATGTCACCAAACTGTTTGTGACCAGCGAGGTCAAGACCATGCTGCCGTTCTCGCTTGAGGATGCCTCGCGCTCAGAGACCGACTACGAGAAGGATCCTACGCTGAACCGCGTTAATCTGGACACTAGGCTCAACAACCGAGTGATCGATCTGCGCACAATCACCAACAATGCGATTTTCAAGATCCAGGCAGCTGTGTGCCAGCTGTTCAGAGAGTTCCTGGAGAAGCAGAGCTTTACCGAGATCCACTCGCCCAAGATCATCGGCGCTGCTAGCGAGGGCGGAGCCAATGTTTTCCGCGTGACGTACTTTAAGGACAGTGCGTTCCTGGCCCAGTCGCCCCAGCTATACAAGCAGGCGTGCATTGCTGCCGACTTTGGCAAGGTCTACGAGATTGCGCCTGTTTTCCGCGCTGAAGACTCCAACACTCACCGCCACCTGACCGAGTACATCGGTCTTGATCTGGAATGCGTGTTCCGCGAGCACTACCACGAGGTCATGTATATGATCGGTGACATGTTTATCTACATTTTCAAGAATCTCGAGGAGAGGTGGGCACACGAGCTCGAGATCGTGCGCAAGCAGTATCCCTCAGAGAAGATCAAGTTCGACGAGAAGCCGCTGCGTCTAGAGTACAAGGACGCAGTAGCGCTTCTGCGCAAGCATGGCGAGGAGATCGGCGACTACGACGATTTTTCGACGCCCCAGGAGAAGCTTCTTGGCAAACTGGTCAAGCAAGAGTACGACACTGACTTTTATATGCTCGACAAATTCCCTCTGGGCGTCCGTCCGTTCTACACGATGCCCGATCCCGAAAATCCGATGTACTCGAACTCTTATGACTTTTTCCTGCGTGGCGAGGAGATCATGTCGGGTGCCCAGCGTGTCCACAATGCGGACTTTTTGCGTGAGCGCATTGTTTCTATGGGCATCGATCCTGACTCTCTCAAGGACTATATCAAGGCCTTTGAGTATGGCTGCCCTCCTCATGCCGGCGGCGGTGTCGGTCTTGAGCGTGTAGTTATGTTCTATCTTGGTGTGGGCAACATCCGTCGTGTCTCGCTGTTCCCTCGCGACCCCAAGCGCCTCGAGCCATAAATAAGATTTTCCTGCCGACTTTTTCAACGATTAATTTCTTGTTGTTTGAAACCTTTTTTTTTTTAATCTTGAGAAAATGAAGGAAAAATTCGATTTATTGAAATTACTTGATATAAGCAACTCTGTTTATAGCAACTAAATACTCTTTTTCACCAGCATCAGAAACAGTAGTATCGTGGTATCCTAACGGTGCCAGATCACAGTCAGCGCAGGAAAGGTACTTCTGGCCCCGATCCACATGCGAAAACCCGACATTTTCAAACTGAAAAATATCAGTCAACATCCAGAACCACCCATCCATTGTTGCTGTATCTGCTGGCAACAAAGAGGCGACTTCCTCGGGAACATCGGATGTCTGGCCTTGCATATCGGTATTGGTTTCACCGATGCCAGGTAAGGATATCCGTGGTTGGCGGTATACCAGGGTGGCTGCGTTTTTCCTGATTACCTTGCTCTGGCATTTTTGCTTGGGACATTTCATATCCAGCGGATTGGTTATAGCTGCAGACATTGGATACTGAAAAAGAAAATAAAATAGAATGAATTTCTTTTTTTTTTTGTAATGATTAATGAGTTAGAATAATTTTGTTAAATAAAAATATGTTGTCAAGGATTTATTGTCAACTTTGGATATTATGGCGGCCAACCAACATGAAACAAATCAAAAAAAAAATTGTTTCGTAATTTAATAAAAGGAAAATATGAATATGAAAACAAAAGAAAAGAAAAGGTTTTTTTTATACAGAAATAGATTTTTTTTAAAGGGTGGATTTTCCAAAGATGTTTTCGATATCGGTCGATGATGAGCCCAAGGAAGCAACCATGTCAGAAGCAGAATTGCTGTTTCCGGAATCTGCAGCTGGTACATTGAACAGCTTGTTTAGGTCAAACGGCAGATGATTGCTGTCCACCAACGATTTAGTTGCAGCGACAGCAGACACGCTGAGCGTAGCTGATGACGACGTTGATGCAAGCAACGAGAGCTTGTCCGGCTGCTGCTGTTGCTGCTGTTGCTGCTGCTGCTGCCGTTGCGGCGGCCAGTAGTACTGGCTGAAAAGATCCAGCGTGCCATCAGATTGCGCAGTAGCAGAGTTTGGAGGCGATAGCAGCATCGAAATGGGGTCGAACAGAGCCGAGGTGTCCAGTGGTGCAGTATTATTTGCAGCAGTAGCGGTGGTGGCTGATGCCTGCTGTGATGTTGTATTGTGTGGCTTAGACGCACCACCAATAATCATGGCCAGATCGTCGGCAGATAAAATCGGGTTTTCGACATCGTCATTGCCACTCTCGCTGTTACTAGCCGCAGGGCTATTCTGACGGCTGTTTCTCGGCACACCAGCATCACCACTGCCAATCGATCCGTCTCTCGAGGGAACAGCGGGTGTAATCCCATGACCGAGCACGGCAAATATATCAGCTACATTATTGTTAAGCAAGCAAGAGGAATCATCGACCGCATCAGACATAGCAACGGCATGGTCAGATAGCGAGTCGGCAGAGTTGAGACCATTGTGCTTTAAAATAGAAACATCCGATGATGACGAGGAGGAACCAAGTAGAGACTTGATCCACGAATCGTCTATATCAATGTTGGGCTTATTGCAATTGCTCAGAGACCCAAGGTCACCAAGACTCTCGCTGCCCATGTTGTTTTGATAGTTACCTGCAACTGGGAAATCCAGATTGTCAACAATAGAGGACCGCTGACTACTATCAAAAGGAGTAGCGCGATTCTTTATGTTGCTATCACAGAGATCTGAAAGCCACGAAGATATCTGTGCTGCGTTTTCAGCTACACTGGGAAGAACTTTAGCTTTAGCAGCTGAAACGCCCACAATGCTACTATCAGTGGCTTCTACCGATAGTTTTGATGCTGTTTTTGCTTTCTTTAGTTTTCTGGTCTCGTCCTTGTTTGCCTTGCGCTTCTTTGCCCGCTTACGAATCGACGGAACTGCTGCGTCGTACTCAAAGTACTGGCCCATGTTGTCACTGTCAAAGGGCCAGGTACAGCTGACATTGGAGCACATGCGGAACGAGCAGTTTGTGTCCACTGCAAATGACTCGACGCGCCGCGAACACTTTGGACACTTGCTCATAATTATTTTAATAGGTATAAAAAAAACTGAATTTGGAAGGGATTCCGAAAGCTGGGCGATTTGAAATAAATAAAATAAATAATACAACCAAGGGATTCGAGATGAGAGCAAAAAAAAAGAAAAGGAATGAATGAATGAATGAATGAGGAAAGAAAGGAAATAAATTTAATGACGCGCGTGTAAAAAGGGCATTTAAAAAAGTGCAAAACAAAAAAGTAAAAAAATGGAAAAAAAAAAAATTAAAAAAAAAATATTTTTCCACATTGTTCTTTAGTTTACTATAAGAAAAAAATTTTTGCTTTTTTTTTTCTTCCGCATCAGTAAATCACGAAAAAAAAAAACAACCAAAAAAAGGTTGCTTTGTGTGTAATAATCATGTTGATTGCACAAACAAAGCTGAAAAAAAGCCCAGAATCAACTGTAAAAAAAAAAAATTTATCATGCAGCATTAGCGCCAATCAACACACAGATTGCGAATCACAGTCATTAGAAAGAAAAGTGAAAGTGAAAAAAAAAACAAACAAACCATGTAATTGCTTTTTTTTTCTTATTTTGCAACCACAAGTAAAACAAAGCAAAAACGTCAATTGAGTTCAGTGCCGCAGCCGTGTGTGGGCCGCAATCACGTGTAGGCTCGCTATAAAATTTTTTTCTTGCGAAAACACTATTTAATTTTTTCTTTTCTTTAATTTGTATTATAATTTATGTCTTTCTTTATTTTGTGGTAATGGCTTTGCGGAACAAGGGCAATAGCGAAATGGTCGATATGGCAGCGAAGAAGGAGCGCGCGGAGGAGCTTTCAGTTCTTAAGAGCGAGCTGAGCAACCTGCGTCCGGAGGCCAGGGTGTATGAGCAGCGCACACGGACGCCTATATTTTTCCGTACGACGCAGGCAAAGGCTCTGGAAAAGACACGGCGGGAACTGGAAGCCACCAAATAGAAAATGCAGTAAAGGAGAAAGTCTGGATAATAAAACCAGACTTTCTCTATTTATCTGAATTTTTTTCTCCTAATATATTCCATGAATAAGAGTAACCAGCTTTAACTTTTTTTTTTGATTATGAACTACAGTAAAGTTGTTTTCTCCATAGCATCTGGAATAGTGGACGTAGTTGTGGTAATGGCTACATCGACGTTTGGCTATCTAGTCAAGGGACCGCTGGCAGCAGAGTGGGATTGGCGAACGCAGCTATCCAGGGATGTTTTGGTATATTGGAGCAGACACCCAGAGAGGTCGAAAAGAGCCCGAGAGGCATTGAAGGCCATCCAACAATTGCTCGAGTCGCTTCCCTGGACCATCGGCTACACACGCACGCAGTACATGGTGCCAGGTTTCAGCATAGACAAGAAGTACCTTCCGAACAGCGGTATCTGGGCGGAGAGACTAAAGGCAGCATCTGAAGAAATGGTTGGTGGAACAAGGCCTGCGCTTCTTTTAGACAGGATTATCAGCACAAGGATAGAAAGATCTGTTGCTCACAGAAAGGCTGTTCTGTATCTGCATGGCGGCGCGTTTGTCAGCGGCGGCCGATACGACAATCTGCCCGTGGCACGCAGGCTGAGCACATCGACTGCAATGCCGGTGTTCTTGCTGGAATATAGGTTAGCGCCAGAGACAAAGTATCCAGGCCAGCTGTACGACGCCTTTTGCGCGCTGTGTTTTCTCACCGAGACCCTGGGATACTCGATCGGCGATATTGTTTTGGCAGGCGACAGCGCCGGCGGCAACCTGGCACTAGCACTGTGGCAATTAACGCGACAGCCCGTTGGTGCGCTAGTACTGCTCAGTCCACGCGTCGATGTGGTCAGCATGCGGGGGAGCTGGAAAAGCAATATCGCATATGATATTCTGCCGATTTACGATATTGAGCAGCCCGGTAATTCGCTGGCACTGCTACTTGAGCAGGACGACAGGCAGCGGTTGGGTGATCCGTTTCTGGCACCCATCCATGCACTGGCGCTCGATGGGCTGCCGCCGACGCTGGTTCAGGCTGGCTCGAGAGAAGCGATGCTCGATGATATACGCGAGTTTGTACGTCGCTTACGCTGCCAAAAACAGACGAGACTTGTGTTTACTGAGTATGCTGGGGGATTCCATGTGTTCCAGGCTGCGCCTTTTGGTGCTGTCAACGGCGCACGTGCGTGGAAGCAGGTTGAGCAGTTTGTTCTGTGTCTCAAGCAGACAAGTCCAGAAGTCTCTCCCTCTTCTCCCTTGGCATAGAAAATTATATAATTTTTTACATTTTTTTACTTTAAACATGATGATAACATCGCCATTACAATTGGTTTTGGTTTTGTTTTTGTTCGCACCTTGCTCTGCTCAGGCGGCTCAAAGACAGCGTCTGATGGCCACAGCAGATAATTCAGACACAGCGGTATTTGTTACGGCGCGCGGAACGCGTCTTTGGCAAGGATCCAAGGAGTACCACATATGCGGGGCCAACTACTGGCAAGCAATGAACCTAGGCATGGCCACGGGCGAAAGCAGCGACCGCGCCCGAGTGCACCAGGACCTCTCACAGCTCCAAGCAGCAGGCATCAACACTGTACGCATCCTCGCATCCTCCGAAGGCTCCCAACTCACTGCCGACCCACCCGGAAGACTGCACCCAGTGCTGATGCCCCAAGCGGGCCACTATGACGAGTCTGTTCTGCATGGCCTGGACTGGTTCGTGGCACAGCTGGCGAAATACAACATGACGGCGGTGGTCTCTCTGGGCAACTACTGGACGTGGAGCGGAGGCGCTGCGCAGATGGTCAGCTGGGCCACGAACACCAGCATTCCGTACCCTGCGCAGTGGGACCCGGTGAAGCAGAAAATGGCCCCGGGCGACTACCAGAGCTTCCTCGCATACACTAACCGCTTTTTCGATCCCAACGACATGGCATATCCCGTAGCACAAAAGATATACCGCAGCCATGTAGCCCATATCATCGGACGCGTCAACGGGGTCACTGGACGCGCATATGCCAATGAACCTACGGTGCTTGCCTGGGAGCTGATGAACGAGCCGCAGGTTTCGCCATACGTGGGCCAGTGGATAGCAGGTACTGCGCGACTGATCCGCACCCTGGATCCGCACCACCTGGTTACTCCTGGCGCAGAGTGTAAAAACGGCAAGCAGTGGTTCAACGTCATGCATCACGCGCCAGACATCTCTTTGGCTTCGTGTCATTTCTGGGCCGCAAACTGGGGCCTCTACAACGCGTCAGACCCCACCAGCGCCAGCCTCCTTGGTGCCATCGGCCATATGCAGAGATTCATGCGAGATACCGTCGCCTGGGCCCACTCGCTCGGCCTGCCGGTGGCCCTGCTGGAGTATGGCCTGGGACGCGACGCCTGGGGCGTGGGTGCTGGACTGAAGGCGTACCAGCCAGAGACAAAAGTGACGCATCGCGATGCTTACTTTGAATCGGTATGCAGGGCCTCCAGGGACAGCGGGTACGTGGGCACGGCGTTCTGGGCATACGGCGGTACGGCGCGTCCGCCTAGAGGGCCTTCTGCCGCGCAGACGTGGACTGGCGATCCGCCGCACGAGCCCGCTGGCTGGAACAGCGTGTTCGACGTTGACAAAAGCACGCTGGATATACTAAGAGCATGCAGCGAGAGGCTCTAGCCTTCTGTGACAATGTTCCTGGTGTGTTCGATGGCTGCGATGATGCGGTCGATATACGGCAGGTCATCGACGGTGATCGCGTCCCTGTCTAAGCGCAGAGGCCCCTGCGACAGCCTGAGGAGCGTCAGCATGGTGGCCGCCGAGCCCAGTGACTGGCCCAGATCGTGTACCAGCGACCGGATATACACGCCGCCGCCGCTCCTAATCGCCAGCTGCACGCGCGGTGCCTGCGGATCGTTCGAATAAGGAAGCAGAACATCGCCTATTCTCGGGCTACCCATGCCTTCGATCCACTTGTGCGCACCCTCGGCGTAGTACTGGGCGGCATCCTCTGGTAGGGCCACGCGGGTACCGAATGTCTCTTGCCCGGGGCTGCTGAAATACGCCATTTTGACGCTGTCCACGAGCACAGACCGTGGCTTCAGCGGAACCGGCACGTGCTGACCCATACGTGCGTACTCGTACAGCCTGCGGCCGTCCACGCGGATCGCCGAGTACATGGGCGGAAGCTGCTCGATGCTGCCCGTAAACTCCCGCAGACACCGCGCAATGTCCTCGGAACCAATTCCTTCCGTCTTTGCTACCTGCGTGACCCTGCCCTCTGCATCAAAAGTATCCGTGGCCACGCCCAGCCTCGCATCCGCCATATACGACTTGCCGCCTTTAAGAAACCCATCCAAAAGCTTGCATCCCTTGCCGAGGCCGATGACCAGGAGTCCGCAGGCCTCGACATCCAGGGTGCCGCCGTGGCCTACGCGTAACCCGGGGGCTGTTTTTGTCCTGCGGATTTTTTTGCCTGTTTTGCGGAGGTGTTTTTCTTTCTCAAAGTGCTCGGAGAAGGGGTGGGCGCGGGTGTCGAGGCCGACGTTTCGTTTGAGGTAGTCGAGGAGCCCCGTGCAGCTTATGCCGGGGGGTTTGTTCAGCGCGAAGATCCCGTTGATGCCGTGGAGTTTGCTCGCAACCTCTGCCGCCGCTGCCCTGATCATCATGAAACTTTCTATTATTTGAAACAAACAGTATGAGGGAATAAATATTTATAAGTGAAGTGGAAGATAAGGAGGAAAGTGGTTTGCCTTGGTTGAGTTTCGTTTCCAACTTGAAATGCTTGTATGAAAATTTTGGATGGCGAATCAATCAGATCAGTCGGATCAGGATGATCAAAGAATTTGGGTCTGTTGCTACATGGAAGAATGAGAATGATTGTTTTAAAAAAAAAAAAAAAAAAAAATAACACCGATTCTGTTTGCATCAATTTGATCCTCCAGTCCTACTTCAGTCACTCTTTAATCCACAAGGTTTTCTCTCAAAAACAAAAAAAATCACATTACTTTGTCCTTTTCAAAGCATCCGCTTTTATCAAATTACATTTTATTTTCGAATTTAAATGAGAAATACATCTCAGCTGGCGCGTCTTTTTGGCGCAAACACAGTTGAAAAAATCTCACACGCGCGCGTGCTCGTTGTGGGAGCCGGCGGCATCGGCTGCGAGCTGCTCAAAGACCTGAGCATGAGCGGCTACCGACACATCCACGCAATCGACCTCGACACCATCGACCTGTCGAACCTCAACCGCCAATTCCTCTTCCAACGTAAACACATCAAGAAGCCCAAAGCCCTGGTAGCCATCTCTGCCATCACCCAGTTCAACCCCCAAATCAATGCACAGGCCACTCAGGCCAATATCAAAGACCCACAATTCACCGCTGACTGGTTCGGTCACTTTGACATGGTGTTTAATGCACTGGATAACCTGGAGGCGCGCAGACACGTTAATGCCATGTGCTTGGCTACTGGGGTGCCGCTTATCGAGTCGGGGACCGCGGGGTACCTGGGCCAGGTAACTGTTATTTGCGGTGGCAGAACAGAGTGCTTTGACTGCCATCCGAAGCCGGCGGAGAAAAAAACCTACCCGGTGTGTACTATTCGCTCGACTCCCACGGCGCCGATCCACTGCGTGGTGTGGGCAAAAAACTACCTGTTTGCGCAGCTTTTCGGCCAGGCAGAGGCCGAGGCGGACGAGATAAACGACGGGGATGATGCTGAGGAACTGAAGGTGCTCAGGGAGGAGGCACAGGCGTTGGCTAGGCTTACAGAGGCCATGGGTACCGATGATTTTGCCCGCTTGGTGTTTGAAAAGGCGTTTTGCACGGATATTGAGCGGCTTTTGTCGATGAAGGATATGTGGGCGCAGAGACGTCCGCCAAAACCACTCGATTTCTCGGAGCTTGAGCTCAAGTCGCCTTGTGCTGATAAATTTGATCCCACTTCGCTTCCCGATTACGAACCTCTGACCATCGAGCAGGCGTTTTCCCTGTTCGCATATTCCTGCCAGCAGCTTGCTTCGAGGAGGGCTGGCGAAGTTTTGCATTTCGATAAAGACGACATTGATGCGCTCTATTTCGTCGCTGCCACCGCCAGCCTGCGCTCCTTTGCGTTCGGCATTGACCAAAGATCTATCTTTGCAGTTAAAGCCATGGCCGGAAACATAATCCCAGCCATCGCCACGACCAACGCAATGATAGCCGGCATGATGGTCCTGCAGTCCATCCTGGTCCTCAGCAACCGTATTAGTGAATGTCGTACGGCCTACTTGACCTACGGGTCCAAGAGAACCCGCACGATCACCAAGGAAACGTTGAAACCGCCTAGCCCGCTGTGTCCCGTGTGTCGCAGACGTTATCTGACTATGAGGATTGCGGATTTTGGTAAAACCACTTTGGGCGATGTTATTGAGTTTGTGCAGCTGTTGGAAGGTCAGAGGGATCTGAAACTGGGCAGGGAGATCTCCATTGTCGAGGGATCGCGTATTCTGTATGATCCTGATTACGACGATAATCTTACGCGCACTTTGGAGAGTTTGGGGCTGGTTTCTGGCCGTATGCTGACGTTGGCCAGCGAAGACGACGTGGTGGTGCCTGTGGTTCTAAGTATCTGCGGGTCGAGGGAAGATGGCACGGAGTCTATTGTTATCGAGGGTTTCGAGCGTATCCCCGAGTTTGCTCCGTTGCCAGAGAAAACTCCATCGGATGGTAATAATGAAACTGATGACCAAGCCGTTATTGTTGTTGTGGATGAACCTTCGATTGATCTTGCTTCTCGGGAACAGGATAAACGGAAGTTGAATACCCAGGACGTAGATCCAACTACTGGTGAATCGCGCAAGAGATGCGCAGTCGACTGGGGTTCCTCGGATAAAGATATTACCATTCTGGACTGATGATTTGTGAACAAAAGCTCCTCCCGGATGCGATTGGAGCGACTTGTAAACGTAAAACGAGGCGTATATGCTAATTATTCGATATTTTTCTTTTTTTTTTTGTTTTACGTCGGTGGTGGCTTGATTCGGCCAAAGGAATCCTCGTTTTTCTAAACTCGCTTCAAAAAAATATATAAATATATTCGCTTCATTTTAGCTTTTGATCATTGATAAACAGACTAAATGCGTTTATTTATTTATTTATTTATTCAACATCGTCTTTTTAAAGACAAAATTTTGTAAATATTGGTTTGAAAAGGCAGCACAAATAAGCGAATAAATCTTTTACTGTGCCTTGACCATATTCTACTGCTATTTATTGCATCAGCATTAGACAAAACCTGTCCCTTTTTTCTTTATCCAGAAAAAAAATTATTTAAATTCCCGTGGCCTGGCTTTTATTTTTATTTTTTGTTTATTTTTAAATTTATACATTTTTTGTTTCTTCTCACACTTATCAAAATATTTCAATTTCACTGCTTTTATAAAATCGCACACATAATTTTTCTTTTGACAGGCAAGTACATGGGTTTTTATATAATAAGAAAAGCGGACTGTTTGTATCCCATTGCTGTGGCTGTATTGCATATCTTGTATAAAAGGACTAAAGCTTTTGAAACAAAAAATATTCTGAGAACAATTGCAGCTAGAAAAGAATCACAATGTATTTTTTTTATGGAAAATAAATAATACGAAAAAAAAAGTGTGGAACGATAATAAACACTTTAACAAAACGTCATGTTCCCAATTTGAATAACCCGTCCATTATACTTTAAACGCCTTATTCGGATAGTATTAAATTCATATTGTTTTCTTTTTTTTGAAGAAAAAAAAACAACTCAATTGCCTTATAACAAGGCTTTTATTTTTTTTTTCCATTGCTTAGCATTAACCCCTCCCCTTTTTTTTTCACACTCAGTCTTTATTTTTCGCATGTACTTTTGCTCGATTTTAATCATCCCCTTTGTTACTTGTTTTTTTTTCTTCTTGGTACGTTGCTAACAAAACAAACAAATATTTTGCAGCAGTATAGCACACAGTATCAGAAATTGTCCTTCAGAGAAAAAAAAAAAACTTTACACTTTCTTCGTTTTTTTTTCTTGCTCTTTTCTATTTGAAATTCTTTCCTTTTTTTTTAAAAAAAAATCTGCATCTATCTATATTTACACTGTGCATCGTATTCCTCTATTCCTCTTTTTATTTTCTGAACGACTTCGCTTAGTCAGCCACCTTTTTTATTTGGTGTTTTATTACCTTTATCAATATACGCGGTGGGGGGCGATAGATGCTGCACTAGAAAATATAGTGCTTATTTTTTTTATATTTCATATTTCCTAGTTCTCTAGTTTTTAGCCTCACAGCAATCCTTGCATATTGGTTTGGTTTTTTTTTCTCATTACCTATTCTATATCTTGCATCCCACTATTCTTCTTTTTATTCACTTTCTTTTTACCTATCTCATCTACCTGTGCCCGTTTTCAAATATACGCCATTTTTATGACACTGACTAAATACTTTGACTTTTACTTTACCTTATTTCGCAGTGCTTTTGGTTTGGTTTACATCCCTTATTTATCCATTAAATTTTTTTCTTTTTCTGTTTTTATCTAGAGCTTTTATTGGCAAAAAAAAATCCCTTTGTACTACATAGCATCTCTTTTTTTTCTTATTTTTTGCTAATGAGCATCAGAAGTGTCACCTCGTCGCAGCAGCAATTTGGGAGCACGCAAGATTTCATGGATCAGCCTCTCAGCCCCCTTGAAGACACACCCAAAGTGGAAAACTCGCTGGGATTTATAAACCACCAGCAACCCTTACTCTCATGGAACAGCGTAACATATAGCGTCAAAGTCAAAGACAAGCAAAAGTCCAGCATACGCACACTCTTGCATGGAATATCCGGCGAGATCTATCCAGGCGAAGTCGTTGGTCTCTTGGGACCCTCTGGCGCAGGAAAAACAACCCTACTAAACATTCTCGCGGGCCGTATCGAAGGTGGCGTCTTGAATGGCAAGGTCGAGTTTCGCGGCAAAAAACGCGTTCCCGGGGTATTCAAACGGCGTGTCGCTTACGTCGAGCAGGAGGACATAATGTATCCTATGCTGACAGTCGAAGAAACCATCATGTTTGCAGCCAAGCTACGCTTGACAGAAAAGCACTACACGCAGCTGGAAAAAATAGAGCGAGTGGCAAATGTCATGCAGCAGCTTCGGCTAAGCCACGTAAAACGCTCTCGCATCGGAGATGCTCTCAATCGCGGAGTATCTGGTGGCGAACGTAAGCGCGTCAGCATAGGCGTCGGCCTGGTGACTGACCCTGACATGATTGTCTTGGATGAACCAACGTCGGGCTTGGACAGCAACTCGGCAGAGATGGTTGTTGAGCTGGTCCGTGGCATTACGCGGACACGCGGGATTTCCTCGGTCATGACCGTGCACCAGCCTAATGCCAATATGCTCAGATGTTTTGACCGCATCCTTTTGCTTAGCCAGGGCCGTCTTGTGTATTTTGGCAAGACCTCCGAGGCAATTGATTATTTTGAGTCCATGGGATATCCTTGCCCGCTGCGCCAGAACCCAGCTGACTTCTTTATCGACTTGATGTCGCTTAACAACCGCTCGCCAGAAGACCTTGAAAATAGCAAACGCAGGATTGAGCAGCTAGCAAGGTCCTTCCACCCGGCTCAGCATCCAACAGCCAAGCTTTCGCTTTCATACGGAGGTCTGTATGAACCGCCTTTTGACCCGGCAAAGACCATCAGCGCCGGCGGCATCCAGCTAGCAACTGAATCCAGCTGGCCGTCATCAACATCCTCTATAGACAACGAGGACATGCCACGCAGGGCTAGCTGGATCTACGAGCTCAAAACCCTGGCCATACGCGACGCCATTACCACTTTGCGCCACTTTACTTTTCTCAGCGCCGTGGGTCTTAACTCAGTCTCAGTCCTTCTTCTCCTAGGTCTCTTGTTTTTCAAGCTGGGAAACGAGATCGAGTCTATCCAGAACCGTATCGGTCTGTTCTTCGCTCTGACGCTTAACTCTACATATGGCGTCATGTCGCACTATCTCTACGTCTACTACAAGGCCAAAGATATTATGCTGACCGAGCGCGGCTCTGGATCGTATCGCATGTCGACGTTTTACTTGGCCAAAATCGTGGTCTACTTACCGGTTGCTATTTTCTCCAGCTGGATATATTTTATCGGCATCTACTATATGGCTGGTCTACAGAATATAGCGTCAAAGGTATTTGTGTCGCTATCCCTATTTACCGTTTTGATCGTAGTGACTCTGGGCGTCACTTTGCTCGTAGGCTCCTTTGTCGGCACATACGACCTTGCATCTGTTGTAGCAGCGCTGATTGTGACGACCTGGGTTATCTTTGGTGGCCATCTAGCTAACGCCGGTGATTTGCTTCCTGTCATCAGCTGGATGCAGTATATTTCCCCCGCATTCTATGTGTACGAGGGAATGGTTAGGACTGAGTTTACAGGACTGACCCTGCACTGTAAGGCTAACAATGGTCTGTGTATGGCTCGGGGAGACGATGTTATCAAGCTATATAAACTCGATCAGTTTACGGTTGGTCAGTGCGCATTGATAGTTATATGCATGGCTTGCCTATACAATCTTTTGGCATATGTCTCGCTCAGATGGAAGGCAAAGCCCAAATATCTATGGATCTAGTAAATATTAAAAATATATATATATAACAAACACAGCAATAATTTGCTTGTTTTATAACAAAATATAAAATTTTATTCAACAACAACGAAAAAAAAAAACCATTTTTTCTTATTCTTTGGATAAATGGCTCAGCTTGCCAGCATTCTTTTCCCAGTTCTTTCCGTCAAAAGGAACAATTTCAAACTCATCAACATTTTCTCTCTCCAGACATCTAAAGTTAATAGAATATCCATCAGGGTTGCTCCGAGGAATATAAAACGACTCAATTCCACAAGTCTTGCAGAAATAGTGCTGTGCAATATGCGAGTTGAAAGTATAAGTGGTGATATTATTCTTGCCTGTTTTAAGCGTAAACCGTGACTTGGGCACTATAATATGCTGGAACCCGTTGAGGTCGCAGATCGAGCAGTTGCACTCGTCAATTGAAAGCTTTCGGGGCGCTTGGATCTCCCATTGAACTGCCTTGCAGTGGCAGTGTCCTTGGTGTGTTGCTAGATCAAAGGAAGACATTTTCTAATATTTTGAAAAAAAAGGTGAATAGAGTAAAAGGAAATATAAAATATTAGTATTTAATTTGTTTAGGCGAGAAAGGAAAAAAAAGAAAAGAAAGTTTTTTTTATACAAAATTTCTTGAACTATTTGCTGCGGCACTGTCAAAAAAAATCCCTTTTTTTTGTCATTAAACATTGTTAGAAAAAAAAATAGGAGAAAATGATTCCCAGATACACATTGTGTATTTAAAACAAATGTACTGTAAACCTCTGGTGCTAAATGTCCTTGACAATCTCGCTGACTGGATTAAGAGCATATTCAGTCCACGATCCATCGAAAAGAGTCAGGTTTTTCTGAGGCACTCCGGCATTGAGCAATGCAAAGTAAAGAATCGCAGCTGTGACGCCGCTACCACAGGTGGTTGTAATTGGGCGGTCAAGATCGATGCCAGCTGCCTCGAATAAAGCGCGGATCTGCTCTGGCGACTTTAGCACCTGGACCTCGGTAACATTAGAAACATCGTTGTTGGAGTCAGAATATGGAGATGGCTCAAGCTGGGTCATAGCTACGACCTCTGACGAGGGCACGCTGACTGCATACGGCATATGGCCCGACGACAGACCAGGCCGGATCTCTGGTGCCTGACCTGTAAAGCGCATACGTGGACGAGCATCGACGATCTGGCAGCCTTTGCTTCCATTGCTAGTCTTGAGCTGCTCGATATTGCCCACAATATCGGTATAGCTGCAGACTAGATCATGCTTTGGTTGAGAAGTATAGAGCGGCAGCTTTTCCCGTGCACTAACATCATCATCGTTGCTGCAGCTGCTGCTGCTTCTGCTCCTGATAGTATTTACATTACTATCTTTTTCCTGATGCGCTGCCCTAGTGGCCTGGTCAGCTGCTGTCACAGCAGACAATCCAGCCTCTGTCTTGTATCCATGAGCCATCCATGCAGGCAATCCGCCGTTGAGCACAGAGACGCAATTATGACCCATCGCATGGAACGTCCACAAGACGCGACATGCAGGCCCTACGCCAGCCGTATCATAGACCACCACATGGTCATTGCTGGCTATGCCGAAGCGGTCCATTGCTGCTGCAAAGAACTCTGGCGGTGGCAGCATGTGCGGGAGATCTGCGCGCGCAAGGTCCTTGATCTCGTCGATGTCGAAGAACTGCGCCGTGGGTATATGTGCCTTGGCAAACTCGCTCGAAGCACTGCGCTTGACTGTGGGCAGATGCCACGAGCAGTCCAAAACCTTGACTTGGTTCAAGTGGTCGTGGAGCCAAGAAGCCGAGACAAGAAGACTAGTGCTATTGCCGGTGCCAGTGCCGGTGCCAGTGCTGGTGCTGGACATGTGTCTGTGTGGAAGATGCACCTTGTGAGAAGGTCCTCCAGCAGACAAATGTCGTGAGCATGGTGCAAGTCTAGCTAGTGCGCGAATCATGGCTGGAGCAGGAGCAGAGTCAGAGTCAGAGTCAGAGTCAGAGTCAGAGTCAGAGTCAGAGTCAGAGTCAGAGTCAGAGTCAGAGTCAGAGTCAGTGAAAGTGAAAGTGAGAAAAAAAAGAAGCGAAAAATATAAATATATATAGATGGCTGGAAATCAAGGGAGAGAGAGAGAGAGAAATAAAAAAGATGGAAAAGCAAAAATAGGAAAATGACTGATTACAAAACAAACAAGCCAACTGTGCAAAACAACTCGGCAACGTCACTATATTAATAATAATGATACTAATAATAATAGTCGGCACTTGAAAAATGAAAAAAAAAGTAAAAAAAAAAAAAGAGCAAAAAAAATTTCTCCCGAAGGAGATTCCTTCTCAAGATAAACGTGTCATCCTTGCGCAGGGAAACATGCTAATCTTCTCTGTATCGTAATAATTGTTATCAAATGTCCTCTCTCGGCAGGTTTTACCCCACCGAGCGGACACCAATAAATTGCTTTCATCTGCCTTTATACGCTGTTGAAAACAGGGCCAGTCTGGCTTGTGGGGTGCAGTCATCTGACGACTTTACCTTTCTGTGACCAAGCAAGCAGAGCACTCCATTCCAAAAAGCAACTGAACTGGCAACAGCGACAAGAAATGACGACGATAAGCGGATGGTGTTAAAAAAAATATTGTTTACTGCTGCTGCTGCTGCTGCTGCTCCTTGTAGCAAAAAAATTTGTATTTTTATGTGCTTAACTGCCTGCCAGATGTGGCATGGTAGTGGAAATCAAGGCGATCGAGATAAACCAATAAATTTTTTTGCATTCTGAAAAAGAAAATAGCTGATCCACACAGTCACTATGCATCTTTTTCTTTGTTTTTTTTCTTTTTCTCTCTCTTGATCGGTCTGCTAATTTTTTTTTCATTCTCTTGTCCTTCAATACCGTCAAAATATTTTTCATCACTAGTTCACTATTTTTTGTCTATTTATTCGAGTAATTTACTTTTGTTTTGCGCAATTTCGTTTAATTTCTTGCTAAATGAACTTCTTAGCGAACCTGAGTCTTCGCACAAAACCGCAGTTGCCACCGTTACAGCATCATGCCTTTGCTTGCTTTAGCAGACAGCTGCATCATGCGCTTGCTAACAGAGATGCCAATGCAAGCTCAATAGGCAACATGCTATCAAATGACAAACTACAAGACACATCCACAGTTTACAAAAATCGCCACACCTGGCTGCCAAGTGAGGACTCGCGGCTTGAAGAGCTAGTTGCCAAATACGGGACAAAGTGGAAAATGATAGCACAGAAAATGAATCTTGGGATTGCTACTGAAGCCTACAGAGTGCGCTGGAAGCGTCTCATCCAGGACAATAGGGCGGATATCTGGACTAGTGCAGATGACGAGGAACTTCTTAAAGCAGTTGATGAAGTGCATAAATCGGGGTTTGTCGACAAAGAGAGTAAGGATTTTTGGAGAGCGGTTGCGCTAAAGCTAAGACATATACCCAGATATAATGAATACCTTTATGTGCGCTGGAAAGCCCTGAGGCACAAAAAGCGCGAAAAACACAAAGTGTGGCTACAAGAAGAGAAAGACCGACTGAATGATGCTTTGGAGATGGTCGTTTGCGTCAGTGATCCGCCTGCACGCGTAGAACAGGCAAGACGCAATGAGCCATGGCTGGCTTTATCTATAGACTTGCCGAACAACTTGGTCAACGGGTTCTGGAAAGAGATTGCACGCAGAGTTGGCACGCGATCGCCACATCAGTGCCTCGTCTGTTATTGGGCACTCAAGGAAAAGAACCTCAGAAAAAACATGACTATTGACGAGGTCAAGCAGCTGGCAATGCTGGTAGAAAAGCATGGCACCTGCTGGGCATACATTAAAAGACACTTTTTCCCTCAGTTCGGCAGCTCGTGGCTGATGTACAGCTACAAAAAGTGGCGGGAAGTCAGCAACAAGTATCATGTGAATTTGCATTCCATCGATCCATTGGCCATGCTGCCGGGCTACACAGGCGGTACAAAGGCTTTGCGTCCGACAGGCATCGACGGCAAGTACGATCCACACGGCGCGCTAGCAGAGGTCTATATTAGGGGTCAATGTGATACAATGATGCCGTTTAGACTGGCTCTATGCACCGTAGGCGATATGGCAAAGCGACGCATTGAAGGAAGCAGGACGACCTTTATTACAAAGAATACCGATCAGCGCGCACTACTTCAAAGATCGTCATCATACACGCTCGATAAGGTTGTTGCGGCAATCGGCAAGCATGGCACCGACGATATGGAAGTGGTGGCCAGAGAAGTGGGACTGCCACTGGAGCAGTGTAATTTGATAGCCAAAAACATTGCACACATCCTGCCATCGGTAGCGCAGTCTGCATCCTTAAAGGAAAAAGTGTAGCTGCACAAAAAGACAGCAGAGATGGTGAATAGGACGAACCATTTGCTGATACTTGCGACAATAAAATCTAAAATCTAAAATCTAAAATCTAAAATCTAAAATCTAAAATCTAAAATCTAAAATCTAAAGTGCCTAATAAAACAGATTTTCAATCGCATATTCAAAACATTAGGTGAAATACTATCCAGAACCACAATTGTCAATTAGTCACTGGTCATCTTTTGTTTCTTATGTATTCTATATAAAATCCAAAATGCCTGTATTATTTATCTGCCTTTTTTTTCTTTATTTTCAATTGCGTATTCTGGATCAGGCTTTGAGCAGAAGATATAACTATATTGTTAGAGATGGACATGGAGAACGAGACACAGAAGCGCAAGGCGCGTTTGATGGCAATGCGCAAGGCAGCAACAGCAAAATCGGCAACGCCAGAAATGCCAGAAATGCCTGAGATGCCAGAAACAAATATATGGGTAGAAAACGATGAAGGTAGCCAGCAGAAAGCTAAGAGCAAAGGTATATCGAGTGCAGAAGTATCGGGCAGCGTTCTGCATGACACGATTGAGGCCTCGGTCAGCGGCTTAGTCGAGGCAACAGTGGCCAAGCGGCAGCAAGAGGTCGAGGCGCAAGAGCTGGACATTGCAGCAATTGCGCCAAAGCACGCAAACTGGGATCTCAAGCGTAGCCTGCAGCAGCGGCTAGACAGGTTGAAGGCCAAGAACGAGGCAGCAGTGGCAGAGCTGATCAGCCAGCGCATCAAAGAGAATAACGCGGAAAGCTGAAATATCCATGCCAGAATGAAAAAATAAAAACATGTATACAGGAAAGATGTGAGTGAATAACACAAGGAAAATAGTTGGGTTGCATAACGCACAACAGTGCTCAGTGCTCAATTCTCAGTGCTCTGTGCATTAAAGTCACAGCAGAACAGAGACAATTAAGACATCATTGACTGGCATTCTTTCCAAGTCTGTTGCATCAACTATGTTTTTGACAAAGCCTCTGGGCTTTTATATATATATTCTTTACAATAAATAAAAGTAAATGTAGTAAGAGTGCAACCAGAAGAAAACACGGATGTAAAAGAGGAAAATAAAAAGTAAAAAAGGGAAAACAGAGGCAATGGCAATGGCAATGACAATGACAATGACAAGTGTAAAACACAAAGTCTCTTCTGCTATTTTGCTTTTGTTATATTTTAAGTTTGTGTCAAGCTCAGAGCAGCAAATAGTTAAAATGTACATATAAAATAAATATAAAGGAAAATAGGATCAATGCGAAATCGATCCAGCTTGCCTGGATGAGACAAGACTTTGGAGACTAGCAATTAAGGTAAATAAATTTTTGCTTGAAATGACAGACTTTTGATAGATGCTGCTTTTATTGTCTTGGTGCTTGAATTCAAATAATGCTTTAAGACAGAAAAAAAAGCAAGTGTCTTTTGAACAGTTTTTTGTTACTTTTTTATTTAAAAAAATGTTGACTTGGGTTGCAATCAGTCTAATTGCTCAAACAAAAAATGCGCCTTAGGCAATTGCAATGCGTTTCCATGTTTCTTTTTAAATTGTAATAATAATCGATGGATAGATTGATGCTGAAAAATTCAAGCAGTTTTTTTTTGTTACTAATGCTGGGCAATACATAAGCAATGTTGAAAATTGGGGTTTTTTTTTGTTGACTGGCTTGCAATAATGAATGGACTGTGCACTGCGTGTCTGAAATAATGTGGATCTATTGCATATATAAACAAAGAACTGAGGACTGAAAAAAGGAAAGTGAATTACATATCCACACTCAAACATTTTTTCTTTGAAAACGACATTCTTAGAAGCAACAATAATACCAGCAGCAACAGCAGCAACAGCGACAACTAGCTAATAAAGACGCATCGTAAGAAAAAAAAATTCTCGTATTTCGACATGTATTCAACAGAAATATCTACAGACAACAAGCAGGCTCAGTGCGGCTACTGCCCATTCCACAATGTGCACTATGAAGGAAAAGACTGCTATATGTGCTAAAGAAAAACGCTAATTTTTTTGTTTAAAAATAAACTTTAATAATATCACGCATACTTCATTTAAAAACGCATTTAGAACACGAATTATAAAATAATATTAAGAATAAAGGTATGTAAGCAACTTTAATGCAATGCAGAGCATAGCAAAGAAAATTAAATAAACTATACTAGCATATATACGTTACTACCATACTTGCACATACTTTATTTTATATACTTTTGCGTATTCAACTATCACTATGCAGTTTATAATTATCCGTCTGTATTTGAGCTGTCAACACCAAAAGAAAATACATAGACTGGTGTACTTTTACTAAATAAAAAGTAAAAAAAGGCAAACTCGCAAATAGCGAGCTGATTCAGCCGAATGCGGGGGTCGAACCCGCAACCTTGAGATTAAGAGTCTCACGCTCTACCGATTGAGCTAACCCGGCCTGAAAATTCCAATCCGTTTACTGCTTGCTGATGGCC
>JANBOH010000085.1:0-54397 GCA_027478445.1 Coemansia asiatica
CGCGCATTTATTAAAAGTTTATTTGATTGGGGACTTTCCGACATTATTGAAAAGTATGGACAGGAGTTTTCGCATCTATCTCGTCTTCAGGTTTAGTACTTTCTGTTTTAATTTCATAATACGATAATACGTTTAAATACATTTTTTCTCTAGTGATTGGCTGGCCATTGAGTCAAAGTGTTTAAAAAAAAAAACATTGAACAAATCAACCAACAAATAGATTTTTCCCACTTAAAAGATGGTAGTTTTATTTTATTTTTCTTGTTACTTTTTTCTTGGCAATACAGAAAATTTATTTTTTCTTTTAGATCTTTTTTTTTTCAAACTAAATTTTCTACAATTAAAATCAATAATTTAAAGACACGAATTCTATTTTTCTATAACTGAGAGATCGTATTTAAATCGAAAAAAAAACGGAATCAACAGCAACAAAGAAAAAACACAGCGAAATTAAGGAGATAATAGCTGCGTCAAGCAAGGCGTTGACAGAAGAAAACATCATAAAGAAGTTGGCGTCATTTTTCTACATTAGAGAACGACGCTAATTTTTTTATTATCTATTCGATCTTGTTGTATGAGCAGGCCAGGGACTGCAGAGCACCTGTACAGGGACAGTCCACTACCCACACTGCCTTCACCTACCTCGCCAGAGGAGAGCAGAGCAGGTACTAGCGATGGGACAGGCGATCAAGAAGGTGTGGTTGATATCGCTCATCAGCTCCAGCAGCTTGTCGTCGATACGAGCGGCGCAAGAAGGACAGCTATAGATATAGATTATTCTTGGGATTTTCTTTCAAATGCAGCGCAAGCGTTTGAAAGAGCACCAGAGCTGACGCAGGTGACAGCAAGAGATATTAGACAAGGCTATGATATGCAAGGGTACAGATGGCAAGGAATAGAGGACCATAAGCTTAATTACATGGTTTACCGCCGCACTTTGTATCCCCAGTTCCAGGGGATTATCCATAATGTCAACGACGTACGGCAG
This sequence comes from Coemansia asiatica, assembly GCA_027478445.1. NCBI lineage: Eukaryota > Fungi > Kickxellomycota > Kickxellomycetes > Kickxellales > Kickxellaceae > Coemansia > Coemansia asiatica. The sequence goes on from JANBOH010000085.1 coordinate 989, forward strand.
CAAGCGCAAGAGCCCGAGCTTGTCAACAATCTTTATACGTTCCGGTATTCTGCACTGGGCGAGGGATACAGAAGCCAGATCAACCACTTTCAGCTACGCGATCTAATATGGGCAACCAGCTCATATGATGTCTTCTTTTGGCATGCGGATGGCGTGCACAGATGGAACCCATGGATGCGTTCGCGAGAGTGTATTGTATCTCGGCGTCAAATGCCGCATGGGTTCAGGCTCAGCGCACTGTGCGCCGATAGTGGCATGGTGTTTGCGGGAGATCATAAAGGACGGTTTTTTGTGGCTCCATCGTGGGGCAGCGAGTCAAAAGGCTTGGAGCCTGTGTCTATAGGAAAGCTCGGCAGCGACATCATCAACCATGCGACACCTGGCACATCCCGCAGTGGTGCACGAGCGGTGCTAGTTGCCCACAACGCTGGCTTTGTTCATACAGTCGATGTTGAGACGTTGCGAGTAGCAAAGTCGCGCGGCTTTGAATGGGCTGCCAATAGCTGTGCGCAGACAACCGATGGCCAGGTGCAATGTGTCGTTGGTGACGATACTGTGGGCCTGGTAATAGATGCAAGGGCGCCAGACTATTCGCCGCCCGTTGCTCGCCTCGAGGGACACTTTGACTACTCATTTTCTTGCGCATTCAGCCCTGACTCAAGGCTTGTGGCTACTGGGTGTCAAGACACTGCAGCGCGCGTGTTTGATATGAGGCGAGCGGACAGAGCATTGGCAACTTTTTGTGGGCATATCGGGGCTATGCGCAGCGTGCAGTTCAGCTCATGCGGCCGGTTTCTGGTCGCTGCCGAGCCAGCTGACTATGTGCACATCTACGATATGCATAGCCTTTCGAATGCTCAAGACATCGAGCTGATGGGCGAGATTGCTGGTGCTACTTTTTCACCCGACTCTGGCTGTCTTTTTGTAGGCGTAGCAGATGCACTTCATGGAAGCGGGGTGTTTGAATTTAACAAAAAGCAATAGCTTTGTCAATGTTGCGATAGGCAACCACTGCATTTTTTTATATATTCTTATATTTTTATTTATATATATACCCAGAAAAAAAGTTGGCCAAAGTTGGCTAAAGTTGGGTAGAGTTAGAGCTGAGATCTACAGCTTGGCTTGTATATATGATCCTGGAGCAGTTCCTCCACGCAGCAAGATCTCGACTGTATCGCGATATATCTCTGCTTTAAGCAAGTGGATGACCTGGCCAAGTCCACGAGCCTTGACAGCCATCTGACTAGCGTACTGCATGGCCACGTCTCTGAGCTGATCTTGGGGCACTGCCTTATCGACGAATCCACCGGCTACAGCGTCAGAGGCTTTGAAGCGGTGACCAGAGAGCACGCAGTCACGCAAGAAGTTTGGTTGGTTGATCTTGCATTTGACAATGGCTGCCATTCCGGGCATCAGCGGGATTCCCAGGTCAATCTCGTTCATTGCTATCCATCCACGGTCAGCTCTCATAATCCGGATATCGTGGGCCATGGCAAACATGCATCCGCCAGCAAACGCATGGCCATTGATAGCAGCTACCGTGGGCAGCCTGAAGGTCAGCAAGCGAGCCAGCATTTCCATGAATGGAATGTAGAAGGCATCGCCGTCGCGCATTGCAGCTTCGATCGCTAGCCCATTGCTATAGAACTTGCCCTGGCTTGTCGTCACCAGCGCACCACCCTTCTGCGCCTGCTCCTCGGGGATCTTGTCCAGAGTCTCCTCGATAAAGTCCAGAGCCTGCATTATCTCTTGGACAAACTGGATGGTGAATCGGTTTTCAGCGCCATTGTTCAGTTCCATTAGAAACAGCCCTGGAACCGATGCATCGGGATTGGTGAGCTTGATAAGTGGAAGGTCGATAAGTGACATTGATATTTCTCTAAAGCCTTTGGTGCTAAGGAGGAAAAAAGAAAAAAAGAAAGAAAGAAGGGAGCAATATTAAAAAAAGTAGTAGTAGAAAAGAAAGATGCAATTTTTATCTCGCGTCGCTGACTAGTTTCGAGCAGCGGCTTTTTATACCACCGCTTTCTTTAAATTAACACATCAAATAATTTTTGTTCACATGCAAAGTAATGCTTTACAGGCACGGAGCTTCGCATAAAAGAATAAGCCCGTTAGCTTGAAATTTGGCACACTAAAAATCACGACGATTTTATTTTAAGGGACATTTGAAGAGAAACAGAAAAATTGTGCCAGTGCAGGTAGAGCAGTATGAATAGAGCGTTTACCATTCTGTTTTGTAGTTATTTTTTTTAGTGTTCTTCATCTTTTGACTCACAATGACTCCTGAGTCCCCTTATCCTTCCTTCATACAGCACCCATACCTTTCGCTTTTTTCCCATTGCTAATAAATATATGTGAATGACTTTGTATATGGGCTTTTTGACCACCTGCTTGCTTGATGCCTTTCGTTCTTTTTTGTTTACAAAAGAAAATAAAACGGTTTTCTATTCTTTTTTCTTTGTTCTGCATTTAATTCAGAAATTGTTTTAATTTCGTTTCTTTTATCAGAATTCATATAGTACCAAAATGGCACTTTCTGATGCAGAAGATTCGAACAAGCCAGAGTTTTTCGAGCAAATCGACGATGGAGACCACGGAAGACCCTCGACAGACAATAAACCATCTGTTGAAGAGCTGGATGACGATGAAATAGGTGACCTCAATATGGAAGAACTGGGAAGCAAGGTATGGCTCGTTAAAGTTCCGACGTTTCTTGCTGACAAATGGAAGCAGCAGCGAAAAGAAGGAGTGCAGATAGGCAAGATGCGCATCTATCACAAGCCAGACAAAACAGCAAGTGAAATAGCCATTATTCTGAACGACTCGAGCGAGTACCAGGGCATTCCCAAAGAGTACAAAATGCAGGTGACAAATGAAAAAGTGCGCAATATGTTTATTTTCTCTGAGGCTCGCGACCCCAACGAGCCTGTCAAGCCCACATCGTCGACCGCCAACAAGGCCGTGCCAATAGCCATGACCGGCACAGTGCATCACGAGTGCACAGTGACTCCCGAATACACTGAAGAGTACAAAAGGATTATGCACAAGCGCGTTATGGATCAGCATGAAAAGTCCCGAAAGGTGCGGGTCGTTGGTCTTGATACGTACCACAAGACTCCGATGAGTCTAAACACTGGAGGATTTAATACTACGCACAAGAAGCAGAAGGCCGAGCCCAAGCTTGCTCGCATGGACCGCAAGGACCTGATGGACATGCTGTTTGCTGCATTTGCTCAGTTCCCTTACTGGCCACTCAAGGATCTTGTCAAGCATACAAGACAGCCCTCGACATATCTAAAGGAGGTCTTGCTTGAGATTGCCTTTCTCAACAAGCGTGGCCCTTATGCCACAATGTACAGCCTCAAGCCAGAGTTTAGAAAGGACACTGCAGGCTCTTCTGGAGCCAATAATGGCGACCAGACATCTGCCGATGGAAATCAGGGAGCAGCTGGCGAAGATAATGACAATAATATGGAAGACGAAGACGATTTCGAAGATGTCTAACAAAGTTGCCAGCCATTTCATTTAATTTTTTTTATTAGAAATATATATAGAGAGAGAGGCAAAAAATGCTAGTCATCGCTTCGTTTATCGTCGTCCTCTTGCTCTTGGGCTTGTTTAAGGGTCATTTTCTTTATAAACTCGGTAATCGAGGTATTCAGCTCTTGGCCTTCAAGGTCCTTGGGGAACTGGCTGCGGGAGAACTTGGACGAGTAATGACGCATCCCATCAAGACTGTCAGGGAACAAGCGCAGTTCGAGAGCCTCACCCTCCCTAAGATCAAGGATCTCTTGCCACAAATACAAGCAGCTATCGACCTTTTCGCACCACGGTTCAAAGTCAATCACAAATGCGCGGCCGTTTTCCTGCGTGATATAGGCATCGAAGCAGTAGTTTTCAGATTCAAACTGCGAGCAGATGTGCTGGTCAAAAAGACGCTGGATGCTGCTCTCGATCTCTTGCCGCATATTCTCCAAAAACGCATAGTGCTGCATCTCGATCTGCGAGATAGCAACTAGCTTTCTGTTTCGAACAAAGCATCTGAATTCCATTGATGGATAGAGATTGCACCATTGGCGCAAGACTAGCTCGTGCTCCCAGCCACCGGCCATCTCTTGTTTGGATAAAAACCGGTTCCCTTCAATGTCTTCGGATATCTTGTCAGATCCCTTGAGCACAATAAGCACTTCGGAAAGGCTGCGGCACTGTAGAGTGTTGTCGTATGTCATCCAGGTAGCATCTGTCGGCGCGCTCCAGTTCATACGAGGAAATACCCTGCCTCCAAGTCTGTCAATCGCCTCACGAATCGCTGCTGAAGTTGCGTCAATATTTACAGCCATCGATTGCTTTTTCTGCTGATCTCTCTGCTCCTCATCATCACCATCCTTATCATCATTGGTTTTACCTTCGTCTTCATATTCGTCTTCATCTTCATTTTCATCGTCGCTCCATCCGTTTCCGTCATCTGACGAATCGTCTTCTACCCTATTGCGAAACCTGGGTGCTTCTTCGTCCTCGGTAAGCACAATGCCATCAGATACAAGATACTCAATAAACGATGACTCGAGCGGTTTGACGATCACAGACTTGAATGTCACTCGACTGAGCCTTTCGTACCACGAAGAAAACATGCAGTTCAAGATTTCTTGGCGAGAAGGAGGCGGGAACATCTGCGAGACATCTGCTGATGTCGTTTCCTGAGTAGCTGTTCCACACATCATTATTTAAAAAAAAAAACGAAGAGAAATAAAATATAATTATGTGCTAGTAAATGAGTATGCAAGTTTACATAATATATAATTTGCTGACTATTTTCTAATCAATACACGAATTTATTTGCTATCTCCTGTATTTGTTCAATCTATAAGCAATATGGGTACAAGCCATAAAATTACAAAGTTCACTATGGCAAAAAAAAAAGACTATCTATTTTCTTCTTCGTGCGCCACCACCACCTGTCAAAACAAGCTTCAAGCCCTTTTTCTTCTTTTTAGCCCTTGACTCGCGGTAGCTGAGCTGTCCTGACTGCGGACTGGCAGTGCCCTTGGCCTCAACAGAAAAGTCATCAGGATCATCGATGCCATCGTAGTCACCGTAAAACCCGGCTTCATGGTCATGGTCATCATTATCATTGTTACGACTAGCAACTGCTCTCTCAAACTCCTCCCACAGATAGTCATCTACCGATGCTCTGTGCGAGCCAAGTGATTGCTGGGGAAGCGGTTCTCTAGGCCACGCAGATCTCTGACCCGAACTATCTGTTGCTGCTGAGGAAGCAGGTATCATCGGTGTTGCTGCGACAGAGTCTGTACCAGGAATCTCTGAAGCGTCTTCGGAAGCAAGTGCAGGAAAGCTGCTGTCATCTGGAGGAGCACCAGAGTTGCTTCTGTCGATCGCAGTATCTGGACTGTTATAAAAGTGGCTATATCCACCTTGCGGCCACTCATTATTGTATCCAGCAGAAGAGCCACTTGCCTGAGCAGAGGCAGCAGCGGCTAGCATCGCGGATCTAGCCTCGTCCATCGCAATATGCCTTGCACGGGCAGCGTGCTGCTTGTCGCGCTGAGAGATCTGGCGTTTAAACTTTTCTATGCTTTTGCGAGAAACAAGCCCCTTGAGCTCCGGCTCTACAAAGACAACATCGCATCGCAGCGACAGATGATCTAAAAATCGGAACTGGTGTCTTACCTCGTCTGTGATCGTTGACTCGACCGAGTGACGAAGCTTGATCTGCAAGGAATCGGGCAGCGAGACATAGCTTCCATATCCATGTGCCAAAACCCTCATATATAAAGGATGCATGTAGATGTGCTGTCCGTCGTCTGCCTGATAAAAATACAAAAAGTCGTCTCTATACAGCTCATCTAAATCAGCGCCTGTATTTGCGGTACCTGTACTATCATCTGTTGACTGCAACGATGTAATCAGATTAGCCTGCTCTTTGCTAGCACGCTTCTCAAGACGGCTATCGCTATCAGGGGGACTGCGAACAGCGGCAAGCGCGTCCTCAATGTTTTTTGTAGCAGACTCTATAAACATTCGTGCCATTGAGTCGTCTGCTTCCTCGATCAAGTCACAAGCAAGTTCTGTCAACTCGCGTTCGTACTCTTCCTTGCAATAACTATGCCCTGCAAGCATAAACTTTGCAAATGGCAGAGCGCCCTCGGTGAAGGTCCACGGAAAGCTGTGATTATGAAATATGCCTTCCCTTTTGGCAGCACCTTCCTTGTTTGCCAGACGCTGAGCCTCGATGATTTCTGGAGTATAAATATGGGCGCCAGATGACCTTGGCAGACAGACTGTCGTTCCGCGAAGCCTCTTCATCAGACACATAGTGATATAGACGCCAGAGGTCGGCTTGCTAGCGCCCTGCAAAGGTGTCTGAGAGCTTGAGATGCTGCCAGACGCTGCGCGGTACTGAACTGTCCACAGATGCACGGGCAGCAAGTCTTCATGAGTGATTGCGCTCCAGCATACTGGGCACTTTCTTATGCCATGCTCTTCCTTTTCTGCATACGAAAGATACCGCAGAATGCAAGGATAGCAGAAAACATGCCCGCACTTGGGAATGCGCGCAGCGACTGGTGGCGATAAGCAGATCGGGCAGGTCACAGTCTCGCTTGTCACTGGCATAATCACTCGCTCGATCCACTCCCATCGAAGCTGCATATCTGGGCGATTTGTAATGGCCATAAAGTTGTGCCAGAAGTGAGGCTTAAGCACAAATCGAAAGTTTGCGTTGATAAATGACATTTTGTTAAGCTGAGCCTGCCGCTCACTGACTGCGCCATAGTCCGCTGCCCTGCGTCGTGGCCGAACGATCGGTAGTGGCGAGGGCATGCGAGCGGGCATTGTAAAGTTGAGCAGGTGGTTGAGGTTTGTCCGCTCGCGGTTGCGTCCTTTGCCACTCTTGGCATTCGCTCTAGCCTGTTTCTCAGCCGCTGCTTCTACCGCTTCTGCTGCTGCTGACTCTGTATCATTCGTGTCAAAAGATCTGTTATTTGTAGCATAGTTCCTCGAGTTTCCATCGCTGCTGTCTGCTGCGCTTGAATCATCGCCACACCACGATTCATCAGCCATTTTAGCAGATAGATTCGAAACCAACAAGTCAGCATTTGCCTTGTCCTTGATCCATTCTTGCATAAAAGTCTTGATACTGCTATTTACCAAAGCGACGTGCTTAGCAGACGGTTTCAGGATCGACAAAACTGATTCCATGGTCATTGATTTGGGCTCAGACCCATTTGCTTCTGCTTCATTGCCCAGGATAAGCAAGAGGTCAGCAGCACTGCTTACATCCAGACAGGCCTGATCAGCTGCTGCTTGCATGTTTTCTTGGGCCCTAAATATATCTGGAACGAGACCATATTGCTCACTACTGCTATCGTTGCTGGTCCAGTTGCTGCTCTTTAGCCCTCTGCTGTCACCGCATGCCTCGCACTTTACGTTCTGTCCACACATGGCCTTAAAAAGCACAGCCTGAGTGAGTCTGCTCTTGGCACCACATTTCACACAAGCAAATTTATCTATGCGACCACAGGTGGCTACCATCAATGACTCGAGCCTTGCAGCCATCTGATCGCTGCTGGCCGCAGCAGCAGAAGCGGTATTAGAGGAAATGGATTTAGAGCCTTGCTTGGGAATCAAAGACGACGCATATGCGTTGTCAACATAGACCCTGACAAGCCTTTTCTCCGTTACAAGGTGCTCCAACAGCAGAATTAGGCTGGACTCCGACGCCTTGGCCAGCGATCCACAGTGCTTCGACAGCGCTGTAAGCACCTTGTTAGCCTCTTCCTTTTCCTGCACCCCATCGCATTGCATAGCGGCATGGATGATTGGATCTGACCTGATGTCCTCGAGCCCGAGATTGTGCAAAAGTTTGGAACCCACAGCAACTATACATGTTTTTGACTGGCGCAGGGTACTGAGTATCTGCTTGCCTCCGTCCTCAAAGCGGCCATTCCCATGCTCTTGCCTCGAATCATTCATTTTTTTCAAACTGAATTTTGTTTACCACTCTAATTGAGCGTTTAATAACAAACCAAACAAAAAATGAATAAACAGTTAAATAAAAAAAGTGAAAAAAGAGTGTGTGCAATTTGAGAAAGAAAAAAAAAGCTGACATGCAAAAGAATCCATTATGAGAGCTTTTTATTTGATTGTTTGTACGACGATTTAATCCGAGTGCGTTCTTTGGAGATGCGATTACAGTGAAAATAAAAAGTTTTAAAAATTTCTATCTTCACAACGCCCTTGCTCTCTCCTGATAACAGGAGAGGGGGTGTATTCCGCCGCAGAATCGTTAAAGACCAACGGCTGTCCTTTATCCAGTTAATTTGTAATTTTTTACTGTTCAAAAAATCGCTAGTTTATTTATAACTTTTGAAAGAGAAAAGCTAGAGAAATGAAACTAGGTTCTTTTGAAAGCGCGGATGGCAAAGAATAAAAAATATAAAACATTACTGCTTTTCAATAAACGGCCATATGTGCGGAAACTTTTTCTGGACTCGATTATTATTTTTTAATGCGCTCAGATTCACGATCCCTTTTTTCTCTTCCACTTTTTCCCACACTTTGTAGTTTTTTTTAATACATTATATTTTCTTATGCTTTCTAGTTCTTACAGAATAAAGGTATTGGTTTATCCTTTACGATCTAGGCTGAGCAGCAACGCAGCTAGGACTCCTAGCCAGCAAATGTACCCTTGGGCTAATGCCTATCCAACAAAGTCAGGAACTTGCAACAGGCATCTCTCGTCGTTGCCCCAGTTGCAGCCATTACCAGAAGAGTTCAAGCAAGAACAGATACTGGAGCAGGGACTCCAGCAGCCATATCATCAGTATAGATACCCGAGCAAACCAAGGCAGAGCAGCAACCATGCGATTGTCATCAAGCAAGGAAGACGTACTGCTACGGTATCAACCACTGTCAGTACACAAAAGATAGACATTATTTACAAGCGTCTTGGACTTTCGCATCAATGGAGTTCTTCTCAACATCAGCAGGCAGCTATAAGCACAAAGAGTCTTCTGGGCCGAGTCAGAGAACCGACACAGTCACTGATTGAGGCATTTCTGCCAGCCGACTACAAGACATCGGTGACACCCGAGTATATGGGCTACATGAAATGGCAGTTTGTGCACAACACGCTGGGCGCAGCATCGGGCGTGCTGGCAACCCAGGCTATGCTCTATGCCATGGGGCTAGGAGCAGGCGCGCTTCCACTGTCAGCAGCCATTAACTGGGTGATCAAAGACGGGTTCGGGCAGCTGGGCGGCGTTGCCTATGCGACAATGGTGGGACAGAAGTTTGACAGCGATCCGAAGCATCTGCGCTTCTGGTCTGCAGTCTGGCTGCAATGCGCCACGTGGCTGGAAATGCTGACACCGCTGGTTCCACATCTGTTTTTGTTTATAGGGTCTATAGCCAACATTGGCAAAAACATTTCGTGGCTAGCCATGTCGGCCACCAAGGCATCGATCAACAAGTCGTTTTGTCTCAAGCAAAACTTGGGCGATCTGACCGCAAAACACGGCTCGCAGGCTACTGCTGCGGGGCTCTTGGGCACAGCAATGGGCATTCTGGTTGGCGCAACCGTGGATATATCGTTTTACACGCTTATAATTGGATTTGTCCCGCTCAGCCTTGTCAGTCTGTGGGGCAACTACAAGTCGATTTTGTGCACGGTAACTCCGACACTGAATCTGGAGCGTGCTCGGCATATGCTTGGCGACACAGTGGCACTTGACACAAGCGGCCAGCTGGTTTTTAACCCGTATCTGCTAAAATCGCCTCGCCAGGTCTCTTCAGTTGAGCGGTTTATGCGCGAGACAAAGTTTATTGAGCCAGAACATATGCTTCCAGGAATAATTGTATCTGCTAATATCGATAGAGTTTACAGAGATATTGGTGGCCAAGGCGTGAAATCTGGAGTTGCAAGGATGGAGGCTGCGCAGATGGTGAAAGACGCCTTTAGTCCATCCGTGGCCGTTGTTTGTGATAACGAAATAGAATGGCCCGAGAAATATTATATCGGCTATCTCGCTAGATCCTGTGCCAAAAACACCTGCAATGGCAATGTCTATCTTTGGTTTGATGCAAGGGCAGCAGGCAAGGACATGCTTCTTGGCCTGTACCACTCGTTTGCGCTTCGACTGCTACTGTCGAAAGCTGGCAAAGATGATACAGCATTGGACACGGCTAGTATTATTAATAATGCCTATCAGTTTGCTCTACATACTTTTGGCGATTTCGGAAAGGCAGTGACGATGAGTGGATGGGATTTGACTAGTGTGTATTTTGGCAAAAAATCGAAACTGATTCAAGTAGTGCAGACAAAAGCAATGCAAGTGAAACAACAGTAAAACCAAGGGAAAAAAGACTTTAGAAATAGCAAAATTTTAATATTATTTTGCCATGTACTTTTAAACTTTCAAAAAAGAAAATGTACAAATAAATAGTAAAGTAAATGTTAATGAAAATCATATATTTGTTGTTACTTTCAATTCCAATAGTATTAAAATTATCATGTTACTATAGTTTACATTTATCTTATACCCGCAGTTAAAGATAGATATTTTTATATGGTTTTATAGAATATAGAACAGAATATGCTATTACTCCTGTTCAGAATATATTTCATACTTTCCAGTAAACTTTTTTTTCTCGTTTAGTAAGCAGATAGAAAACTTTATTATTTATTTATTTATTTTCATATTTTCGCATTGTCAATAATGGTCATTTCTCAGGCTTCTGTCTTGAAAGAGTACAAAACACGTACGCCCTCAACCGAGTCAGTTCCAGGGCATTTCACTGCTGACGAGCAGCGCAAGATAGCAAAGCTCTGGCATCTTTTGCTCAAATACCTTGAAGAAAACAAGGTCAAGAGCATCAAGGTAACTGGCGAGCTACTCAAGAAACACGAGCACGATTGGTCGTCACTCAAGCCCGACGATTACCCTTCGCCTAAAACCGAAGATGAAGAAGAGGCATTGACAAGAAACGCTTGGGAGCAGTTTACAAAAGGCGATACTGGGATCCGGCGCATGGGATTTCTTTTGAAAAAACAGCAATTGACTCATGAGCAGCTTGTTTTGGACCGATATGTCGGCGAGACCACATGGCAGTATATAGATAGAGTGTCTGGAAGACACGTGTCCTTAGTGCCAGACGAGTTTTTCCCATCCTTTGCTCACCCAGATACAGATACTCGGAACACCAGGGATGTCTTTTGGGCGACCGTTTCGGTCAAAAGCCATCCGGATATCTGGGTTCATCGTTATCTTCGATCTTCGGGATGGGACGTAGGCAAAGCACTGGCAATGATAAAGAGTGTCATCGAGTGGCGAGCAGCAGAAGCCGTCGATAGGGTCAACTTTGAGGGTGACATTGGTCTGGGACTAGATGAGATGCGTTTGGGCATGTCGAGGCTGGTTGGCAAGGACAGACTGGGATACCCACTGTTGTATGTCCGTGTTCGTCGTATCATGCCACGAGCAAACGAGGGCTTTGCGTTCAAAAGATACCTGGTGGCACAATTCGACGCAATGCAGAATGTAAACCGCAACAACGAGCGGGTCACCATGTTGTATGACTTTACCGGGTTCTCCATTGACAACACGCCGTTGACTATGCTGCAGTTTATGATAATGCTGGGTCTCAAGCCGTATGCAGAGGCATCCAGTGTGCTTATTCTGTTGGTAGATAGCTGGCTGTTCAATAATCTGTGGAATCTCGTCCGCCCTTTTCTTGACGCGAACCTTGGTGCGAGAATAGTTTTCGCTAAAAACATCGATGAGGTCAAGCAGTTTATCGACGAGGACCAGCTGCCTAAAGAGCTGGGTGGCAAAAATACGTTTGCTGTCAGATACAAGCTTCCAGAGGAAACCGAAAACAAGATTATGTTTGATATGGAGGGCCGCCGTGCTGCTGAGACTGAATGGCGTGGCCGCGTTGCCGAGTTTGAAAGAGCCACCAAGGAATGGGCCGATGTAGTGGTCGATGCAACGGATGCTGACGTCGAGGACCCTGGTCTTGCCTGTACTGTGCACCGTGATGCAGCAGCTCAGGATCTGGGCAACGCAGAGCTTGAGCTCAGAAAGTTTGTTCGCTCGAAAAATATCTATGAGAGAATGAGCTTGGTCGACAAGAACGGCTGCCTTCAGCTTCCATAAAAAAACAGTTAGGAAACATTTTCAATACTCTATATCTTTTTCTACTTGCACGCTAATATATCTTTTTAATAACAAAAAACTGAGAATGGCCCTAAAAAAGGTTTCTAGAATTTAAAGACCTGGTCGTCGGGCTTGGAGATGATCTTTGCCTTTTCATAACCCAACTCAAGCAGGCAGCCATCCATGGCCTTGACCATAGGTGGAGGACCGCATATCAGGACCTTGATGTCCTCAGCAGGCGCAGGCATGTGCTTCTGCAGAATGTCCTTGGTGATAAAGCCAGTGCTGCCAGTCCATCCCTCCGGCGGGTTATTCAAGACATAGTGAATGTCAAAGTTGTCGTGCTCGGCAGCCCACTTGTCCAGCTGCTCCTTGAGCAAGATATCGTCCTCGTTCACGTTAGCAAACAAGACCTTGATCTGGGTCTTGTCTTCAGGGTTTTCCAGGATATGCTGGATAACCTGGTACATAGGCGTGATTCCAGTTCCGCCAGCAACCATTCCAATGGAGCGAACCATGTTTGGCGTGTACTTGAAGCTGCCACGCGGTCCACGCACATTGATAGTATCGCCAATGCTCATCGATGCCAGATACGAGGAGATCACGCCGGTAGGATAGGTTTTGACGACAAGCTCAAAAAAGCCCTTGTCGTTGTCGGTCGAAGTAGGCGTATAACTGCGCGATACCTCTTTGCCGTTGATGACTGCCATGACGGAGATGTGGCGGCCGATGGGTAGGCCAAGGATCGACTCGGAAGTGGGCAGCTTGAAGCGATAGCGAGCAGCGTTGGGACTGAGCTGGATCTTCTTTACAAGCTTGAACTTGCGGTACTCGCTCGAGTGCAGCACAGAGCCTGCTGTGGCTGTTGTCGATGGAACGGCGCCAGTTTTGTTGGACTTGCCGTTGGCTGGGTTGAACAGGAAATAGGCGATGCCTGCAGCAATCAGAGCGCCCAGCAGGTATGCCATATGGTTTGACTCTGAAGCCATTTGCAAAAAAAAAAATGCACGGGAAATCAAACGGAAAAATAAAGGTGTAAAAGTAGAGTAAAAATAACAAACAATAAAATAGAAAAGAAAAGAAAAAAAAGGGAAAGAGGAAGGTTCTTGAGCGAGTAGCAAGTATTGTGTTTCGCAGCATTGGAACCAGTAACAAAAACTGCCAACAACTGTTTTTTTCTGGTGTTTTTCCAATGACCACAAAGTACTGACTTTTTTCAAAATCAAATCAAATCAAATCAAATCAAATCAAATCTGCGCTTTTCCCAGCCAAAACAAAATCAAGCAAGTGTTGTTCCCTATATAATTTCCCGCCTTGCTTTCTCTCCACCTTTGAAAATTTGTTTCTTGCAATTCACATACTTTTTACCTCCTAATCAACCAGCAGCAGCAGCTAGAGTAAAATTATTAAGAGGTTTTCTGTTAACTGGTCGACTTTACACTACACTAATTACATAGGCAATGGTTGTAGTTACCGACAAAGAGAAGAAAAGGCTAGCTGAGAAGCACAAAAAGCTGCTCGCTGAGCTTGCAAAGCAACCAGGCAACAATGCATGCGCAGATTGCGGGGCTTCAGGTAAGTAGGGCAGTTTTGAAAAAGGCAAGAATTGCAAGACAGCAGGCACAATTCTGTTCCATTAGACTCCATGTCATTGGATGCTAAATCAAAAGAATACAAAAAAGCATGCTATGCAAGGCGACATGTTTCTCCTTTTTTTCATTTTTAGGGCCTCGCTGGGCATCGTGGAATCTTGGTGTGTTCCTGTGTATCCGCTGCGGCGGTTTCCACAGGCACATGGGCACACACATCTCCAAGGTAAAGTCGATTAATCTGGACAACTGGACGCCCGAGCAGATCGAGCATTTCTGTCGGATCGGCAACAAGCGCGCCAATGAATACTTCAACCCGCGCCCAGAGCTGCACACGGCACCACGGTCCGACAGAGACGTCGAGCGCTTTATCCGCGACAAGTACGAGCGTCGTCTATTTGTCGACCCGCACAACGGCGTGGCCGACCCGACAGTATCGGATGCCAATGGCAGCTCTGCTGAGGCCCCAGGGTTCTCGCAGATGTCGAATCCGCAGCAGCACCGGCTATCAGTCTCTGGAGCTGCCGACGAGGCCAGCGCTTTGACGCGGCTCCGCGAAATGGGGTTCCCCAGCGTACGCGATAACCATGCTGCGCTTAAGCGCTTTAACTTCAATGTCGATGCCGCAGCAGCGTATTTGCGTGGGGAAAGCCCCAGGCCTCGGATTACACAGTCGGATGCCCGCGTGCAGCAGCTGGCCAAAATGGGCTTTGACCATGCGGGGCAGAACGCACAGGCGCTGGAACTCTGCGACGGCGACATCAACAGGGCTATCGAGCTGCTTCTGAGCGACAATGCGCCTCCACGCACTACTGCTCCTGCTCCTGCTTCTGCTGCTGGGCCGTTCTCTCCCAAAAAGACCCCTGCGCCTGTATCACCGAGTGCCAAGCCTGCAACTGCTGGCTTGCTGGACGGCGATGACTTTTTTGGCGGCTCGGCATCGCCCGCTCTCTCGTCGCCAGTCGCTGCTACTGCATCGGCATCGACAAAGCCTGTAGCCTCGTCTAATCTGAACGATCTGCTAGGTGGCCTTTCCATTGCCTCAGCTCCAGCTCCAGCTCCAGCTCCAGCTCAGGCAGCAGCAAGCACACAAAAGCAGCAGGATCTCTTTGGCGACTTTGGCGACTTTTTTTCGGCCAATTCACCGACCAACAACGTCTCATCGACCCCAGTGGCACCACAGACCACTGGGAGTAGCGCAAAGACAGCGGCGGCTCCACAGCCGAGCCAGGGCGGGCAGACGCTGTTTGACAACGACTTTATCATGTCTCTCTATGCAAAGTCACCAGCCAACAGCATCTCTGCTTCTTCCCCTGCTACCGGCTCAAAGCCAGCGGCTGGCTCTCAGAACGGCTCCTCTGCAGCCGATGCATTCAAAGGACTTGATTTTTTCATGTGATCTGCTTTTTTTTTTTTGAGCCAATACAACATTTATTTCCTTCCAAAAGTCTTTTTGTTCAAAAATAAAAATTTTCTTTATTCCTTTTTGCATTTCTCTAATCGTGCTTTCTTTTTTATACAAAAAAAGAGAAATTTAATAAATTTTCGGAGTCTTCCTTTATCTTTCTTTTTTTTTGTTTCACTCGTTACTCTCATTTCATTAATTAACGAGCATTTACTTTATTACTAGTACTGTTTTAATTAAAATAAGAACGTATTAAAAAGAGTAAAATTTATTTATACTGTCTTTTTTCCCATACACTATTTTTATTTGTTGATTCTGGATTTAAAACTCTAAAAAATGGGCAGGAAGAAGGGAAACAAAGACCTTACTGACGATATCTGGGCCGACAATATGGGCGACGACGCCATTGAGGTAGCTGCCTCTGGGTTGCAAGACATAAGTAAAGCCATAGGCATGGCATCCAAGCAAAAGAAGAATAAGAAGAACAAGGGTGGAAACGCACCTGTTGCTTCTGTAGAAGACTCTGTGCCTGCAACAGAGAACAAAGAGGCTGTTGAAGAAGATGAAGAGGTGCCAGAGACCCCTGCTCCATCTGCTGCTCCATCTGCTACTACACCTGGCGCCGATAAAGCCGACGACAACGAGGACGGCGGCGTTCTTAAATCGGCAAAGCAGAAGGAGCGTGAGAAGAAAGAAAAGGCCAAGCTGCTCAAGAAGCAGAAGGCCGATGAGATCAAGGCCAAGCGCGAGGCTGAGCTTCGCGAGCTTGAGGCTGCCCTGGGATCCACAAAAATCGACGACGCTGCCGATGCTGCTTCTGGTGCTTCAAAGAAGAAGAAGAACAAGAAGAAGGGCAAGAAGGACGAAGGCGACGACGATGACGAAGAAGATGCTGCGCCAAAGGCCGCTGAAAAGCCAGCTGAGCAGCCCGCGTCGAAAAAGGACGACAAGAAGAAAAAGGCCAAGAAGGGCGCACCCATCGCAGCGCTGCAGAAGATGGTCGAGCAGCAGCGCCTGATGGAGGAGGAGATGCGCAGGGCCGAAGAGGAGGAGCGCCGCCGCATTGAGGAGGAAGAGCGTCGGGCTGCTGAGGAAGAGGCTCGGCTTGCTGCTGAGCGCGAGGCAAAGAAAGAGGCCGACCGCTTGCGTCGCGAGCAGCTCAAGCGCGAGGGCAAGCTGCTGACCAAAAAGCAGAAGGAGGCCAAGGCGCGCCAGGAACGCCAGCTCAAGGAGCTTTTGGCCTCGGGCGTGCAGGTCTCTGGCCTGGCAGGCGAGGGCAATGTCGAGCAGAGCGTGCCGCGTCGCAGCAACAACCGCAGCGAGGCTGAGGAGCGCAAGCGGAGGGCTGCAGAGCGCAAGCGCCAGGAAGAGGAAGAGGAGAAGAAGCGGCTTGAGGAGGAGGCTGCTCAGAAGAAGGCCGAGGAGGCAGAGAACGCCGCGTCTGACGCTGATGCCGGCGACGACTGGGAAGCGCTTCTCGAGTCCAGCGAGGACGAGGATGATGCTGCCAATCAGAGCGACTCTGAAAGCTCTGATTCGGAGTCCGGGTTGGAGTCCGAGTCCGACGATAGCGATTCGGGCGATGCCAAGCCTGCAGCAGCAGCTAAAAAGCAGGCAGCCGAGCGCATGCAGGCTGCCACGGCTCGTCGCGAGGAGCGTGTGCAGAAGGCCAAGGATGCCGGGTCCCTCGACAACCTGCGCTCGCCCATCTGCTGCATTCTGGGTCATGTCGACACTGGCAAGTGCTGGGGCCGTGACACGCCGATTATGATGATGGATGGAACCACGCGCATGGTGCAGGACATCGTCGAGCTCGACCAGGTCATGGGCGACGACAACGCTGCGCGCGTTGTGCAGCCTGGATCGGTCGTCAAGGGCCAGGGCATGCTGTACCGCATCGTTCCCTCGCTCGACTCTGGCTCTGACTCCTTTGTCTGTAATGGCGACCATATCCTTGTAATGGCCATCACCAAGAAGCCATTTGTCGATCGCAAGGCACTTTCGAGCCATGGTGCAGCTTCTGGTCATACAAAGTATCTGGCCAAGTCCTTTGCTCTGGATGCCAAGTCTCAAAAGCCTGTTGTTCTTACCCATGGAGTCTTTGACTCCGAGGAGTCTGCGGTTGCTGCTCTGCCCGAGTGGCAGCCACTGACCTGGAAGTGCAGCGTCCTGGAGTATCTCGAGCTTGTTGCCAGCGACAGCGTCGTTGCCAATGCGTGCATGATGTTCAAGCCCATCCATGGCGTTGAGTTTCTGGCAAGCGCCGGACAATCGTTTACCGACGCTGTTGCCAAGGTCCTTGGGTCTAAGCCTACTCGTGACCAGGAGCATGAAGCTGCTCGGAAACTGGGTCTGTGGCTGGCAGGCGATGACAGCGTTGAGCAGCAGCTCGGCGATCTTGCCTCGCTTCTGGGCATGGCTGACCGCAAGACTGTGTCTGGTGCAATTATGGCCAGCTCTCTGAATCTCAGAACCGCGTTTATTGCTGGTGTTATCGATGGCTGTGGCGAGCTGAGGGCCTATGTTGCAGACAGACAGGGCTTTGTTTCCAGCGAGGCCTGGCAGATCCGCTGCGCTGAGGAGCAGCTTGCTCTGCAGCTGCGTCGCCTTGTCCGGTCGACTAGTCTTCGTGTTGGCGCTGTGTCCAAGTCTGAGACAGGCAACAACCACAGCGTTTCTGTCTCTGGCCAGCAGATGCACACCCTGAACTCGTTTATCGCTTCTCAGGACAAGCATGCCACCTCCATTAGCAGCGGCTGCTCGGACAAGCGGATGCTGTACTGCGACAACTCGTGGGCATTTTCCATTGAGGAAATCGGCATAGGCGAGTACTTTGGCTTTACTCTAGATGGCAACTCGCGTGTTCTTCTTGGCGATTTTGCTGTATCGCACAACACCAAGCTTCTGGACAAGATCAGACAGACCAATGTCCAGGCTGGCGAGGCCGGAGGTATCACGCAGCAAATCGGCGCTACCTACTTCCCAGCAGAGGCCATCCAGAAGAAGACCGCAGCGATTAACAAGGGAGGCAAGCTCGATATCAAGGTGCCGGGTCTTTTGATCATCGATACTCCGGGACACGAATCGTTTACCAATCTGCGCACACGAGGTTCTTCGCTCTGTAACATTGCTATTCTGGTCGTCGATATCATGCATGGGCTCGAGCCGCAGACTCTAGAGTCGCTACGTCTTTTGCGCGATCGCAAGACACCATTTATCGTGGCTCTGAACAAGATCGACCGTATGTTTGGCTGGAAGGCCATCCCGAACAGTCCCTTCCGGCAGTCTCTGACTACACAGCCGCAAAGCGCGCAGACGGAGTTTGCCAACCGTGTCGAGCAGACCATCGTTGCCTTTGCCGAGCAAGGACTTAATGCCAAGCTCTACTATGAGAACAAGAACTTTGCCAAGTACGTATCGCTGGTTCCTACATCTGCCATCAGTGGCGAGGGCATCCCCGATATGCTGGCCCTGATTGTGTCGCTGACGCAAACGCGTATGTCCAGCCAGCTTATGTATCTGTCAGAGCTCGAGTGCACTGTTCTTGAGGTCAAGGTTATCGAGGGTCTGGGCACGACTCTTGACGTTATCCTGTCCAACGGTATTCTGAACGAGGGTGATCGTATAGTTGTATGTGGTCTGAATGGTCCCATCGTCACTACTATCCGTGCACTGCTGACGCCACAGCCCATGCGCGAGCTGCGTGTCAAGTCTGCATATGTGCATCACAAGTCGATTAAAGCAGCAATGGGTGTCAAGATTTCGGCGCCTGATCTGGACAAGGCTGTCGCTGGATCGCGTCTTCTGGTCGTTGGTCCCGATGACGACGAGGAAGACCTTAAGGAGGAGATTATGTCGGACTTTACCAGCATGCAGAACTCTGTGGATAGAAGCGGCACTGGTGTCTGGGTTCAGGCATCGACTCTTGGCTCGCTCGAGGCGTTGCTTGAGTTTTTGCGTACGTCCAAGATCCCTGTATCGGGCATCAACATTGGTCCAGTGCACAAGAAAGACGTCTCGATGGCCTCTGCGATGCTTGAAAAGGCCAAGGAGTATGCAGTCATGCTTTGCTTCGACGTCAAGGTCGATAAGGACGCACAGGAGATGGCTGAAGAAATGGGCGTCAAGATCTTCCAGGCAGAGATTATCTACCATCTGTTTGACCAGTTCACTGCGCACCACAAGGCTCTTGTCGAGCAGAAGCGCAAGGAGCAGGCCACGCACGCGGTATTCCCCTGTGTGCTCAAGATGATCAAGGGTGCTGTTTTCAACAAGCACAATCCGCTAATCCTGGGTGTCGACGTGGTCCAGGGCCAGCTCCGTGTGGGCACGCCTCTGTGCGTGATCAAGGTTAACCCAGAGACCAAGATGCGCGAGATCATTAGTCTTGGCAAGGCGTTCAGCATGGAGGTCAACCACAAGGCGGTGGATGTTGTTAGAAAGGGCGAGTCGGGTGGTGGAATTGCTGTTCGCATTGATAGTCTGCCTAACGAGAACCCCAAGACTTATGGACGTCAGTTCGATGACAATGATCAGATTCTTTCGCATATGTCGCGTAAGAGCATAGATGTGCTTAAGAGCACCTTCCGTGATGACCTTTCCAAGGAAGAATGGATGCTTGTCAAGCAGCTCAAGGGTCCATTGAACATCCCTTAAATCATATTCTATTTTGCTTCATTGTTTATTTTTAATATAAAAATCAATCCTCCTCTGACATTTCCCCATACTGGTTTGTATTGTAAAAGAAATTTGTGTACAAAGGCAACAATGTGTATTTGTCAAAGCCGCATTTAGTAACTAACTGATCCTTTTTTGTAATAACCTCATTTCTATTAGCACCTGGTTTTTTTTAATGATGACAGCTACTGCTCTGTCTGCAGAACGGCCGCGGCGCCAGAATGCTGGCAACAAGATGTACGCGATGATCGAAGAAGAACGAGCAAAGATGCAAAACGGCCAGTCATTAGAAAACGACGATGAAGACGAGGACTTTAGCAGAAACGTAGACGAGGAGGACATTATTGATTCAGATTTCGCAGAAACTGATTCCGAAGACGAAAAGCAAGAAGACGACCAGGCCAAAGCTGCAGAGACAATGCTCGAACGCGCTGAGCGCAGAAAACAGAGAAAGGCTGCTAAAAAGCGCTTGATAGTTCCTCGGTTTGCTCACACCACGATTGCTCGCAAAACTAGAATCAAGGAGATCAGGAAAACGCAGGATGAGGATGATGAAAAGGTCATTGGGGCGAGGAAAGCCAAAAATGGCGAATCGGCAGCGGCGCCGTTGCCTGTCAGGGTTTCTAGCCGAACGTCTGCTGTGCGTAAGGCGCAGGAAACAGAGGCGTTGGAGCAGGAGCGCGAGTTTATGGCAGAGATCAAGCGCAGCCGCAAAGGACACAAGCGCAGCAGAGAAGAGGACTCGACAAAACTTAGAGCGCTTACGCAGGAGCAATTGCTGGAAGAGGCAAAGCAGACGGAGATTGAGAACCTAGAGAAGCTCCAGACTTACCAGGAAATAGAGGCAGAGGACAAGCGCCAGCAGCGCAGAATGGCGTCTCGGAAGACACCGCTGATAATCCGCCCTGTTGCGCACTTTAGGTCCTTTAGTGAGAAAATTAATGTCAATGACAAGCAGTCTGAGGTTTCTAGGGTTGTACGCACAGAGTATGCTCTGGAAAAGCTGGACGATTCTAATTACCCGCTCAATCCGTGGAAGCACAAGGTCAGCGTTTATCCCTTGAAAATATGTCCTGTTACCGGTCTTCCGGCCCGCTATTTCCATCCTAAAGCCAGAGTCCCCTATGCGAACGCCCGCGCATACCGTGTATTAGAGGATATGGTGCTCGGCGAACATGCGTTTTTCTACGATATCGGCGCTTGGTCTTCGACTGCAATTGCAGACAACTGAAACTGATGCTTCTCTCATCTTTTTTGAGTCTTTCTTTACTTAAAAAAACCTTTTATGTTATATATTTAAACATGTATTGAGAAGAGACGATGCGCTGAAAACAGCAAATACTGCGCAAATTGGATCTTTGTCGTTTGAATCTACCATCCAGAAAAGTCACCAAACTTGTAGCTTTTGGCGGCCTTTTTGCTAGATGATGGCAACGCTTCTGCTCCAGCTTGTGTCTTTCTAGCAGCAAGATCTTGTCCACCCGATATCTCGATCCGAGCTTTTTTCATGTATCTGCCGACTCCTGTTGTTCTTTGCTGAGCGCCATGTTCAGGGTCTGCGCTGCTTCCTTTATTAGCCTTGTTTACAACCTTTGCTCCAAGCCAGGTCGTCGTTTCTCGCTCCTCCTGCTCTTCTTCAGCCGCTGTACGACGGCGTTTTCCAGTAGCCAATTCATGTTCTCTCCGCTTATGCTCTAGCTTGCGCTTGACGCGGCTGCTGAACTCTGCGTATGGATCGACAAGGACAGAGACATCGTTGATGATAATGTCCGAGGTCGGCCTGTCGCTGTCATCTGTGGACACTGCCTCCATATTGCCCAAGACAGACAAGCCGCCAACAACCCTGCCAAACACGGTATGCTTGCCATCCAGATGCGCTGTAGGACGATACAGGATAAAGAACTGCGAGCCATTGGTTCCAGGCCCATGGTTTGCCATGGACAGAACACCTCTTGCCGAGTGCTTGAGCTTTTTGGATATCTCGTCCTGGAAATTCCTTCCCCAGCATGACTCGCCGCCTTTTCCTGTTCCTGTGGGATCGCCGCCCTGTATCATAAAGTTCTTAATTGACCGGTGGAATTTGACCCCCTTGTAGTAGCCCGAGCTGGCCAAATTGATAAAGTTAAAGCAGGTTCGAGGCGCCTTGTCGCAGTGCAGCTCAAGATTGAGGTCTCCGAGATTTGTAGATATCCTAGCATATCCCTTTTCCTTGATCTTGTCAAACATGTACTCCTGCTCATCTACCAGCTCCAGCTCGTTTTTGGTCACAGGCTCCATCGCTGTCGATGTGAAAGAAGCTGCCGCCAGTCCCTTAGAAAAAGCCGCTGCGTTATATGGCCGTTTGCTGCTCTTTTCTTTCGCTGCCGAATGGCTAGAAATTGTTGATCTTGGTAGTTTCTGCAAGTCATATTCTGTTGCGCTCTTTGCAGTATTGGCTGTCTTTTCAATCGCAACTTTCTTTGTGCTTTTTTTCTGCGCATCTGGATCCTGCAGCACAATAATGTCCTCGGGACCAAATGGATCTCCAGTAACCAGGTCAACCCATGTCTTGGGCTTGACATTGAACTCTTCGATAGATGCCCATAAGTACACATGTCCGCTTCTCTTGTTTGCCACTATTTTGGTAAACCGCGAGAACTGCCTAAATGATACAGGATCGATGTAATCACCGTTTGTGTTCTTGTGATAATGCAAAGCTACCAGATTATCCATACTAAGTTGCTCTCCACTAAACGGATGCTTGTGGTTTTCGCTTATAAACTTTGCTATATTATCGCGATCAAATACATAGCCGTCGGATGCGCACATTGGGTTGTTGAATGGCTTTAGTGAAAGTGCGCAGCAGTCAAATGGTAGTACGTCAGCTGTCTCTTTCTTCTCCTGCGATCCCAAACCATGCGATTTCGACCACTCTTCCTGTGCGATAAATGGCTTGTCGTTCGACCTTCCCATAGCAATTTTATCGAATAGATTCTATTGTTGATTATCTATATTTAGAAAAGAGTATATTGAGTAAAGAGGTTGGCTTTTTTTTTTATTCTTAGTAATATACTTTTTTATTTTTGATTCATTTAAAAGTTTGTGTGGGTTAGGTCACCTGATACTTATATATTTTATATTGCAAGTAAGAATATGAAAAGGGTAAAAGTTGGACAATACAGTTTTAGAAGTGCATAATTATAAAAGAGCTACCTATAGAATGCCTAAATTAATAATTCATGTAATATCTAAATCTTTGAATTGGATATTTTGCTACAATGTTTATCAATGTATTTTATTTCATCTTTATCCACTATATAGTATGTCGGTTGGAACCCAGGGAATGATTTCACTACATCTCTAAATGTTTTCCATTTACAAGATGTATCTCTGATAGCAGTTCGTGGAACTAGACAGAATGCTCCTACTAGCTAGTAATTATCCATTGAATTAGTTTTATTAAGTCCTGTCTTTTCTCCCATTACCTCGATAATCTTTTCAATCTTGGTATCAAGATTTAATTGAACATAGAACCGCAAAAACATTGGTGTATTTCTTCAAAAAAAAAAAGAAGGTTGCCAATGGCAGAATCAGAATTAGTAAGTCAACCATTTTTGGAAGTACACGCATTTTGCTGGTGTGACTGGGCCAGTGTCGCCGCAGCGGTCAAATACAGGGCAGCGGCCACAAGGAATGTCTGTAAAAGCAGAATCCTTGGCTGTCAAACGAAGTGCCCTGTACATCCAATCAGGCTTTTGCCTAGCGGTGCCAGCACCAATAGCCACATTAAAAGCAGGTGCGACCTTTTCAATTTTCCCATCATAAACAAGCATGGTCAGCAGTTCCTCAATGTGTTCCGTCGAAAGATCGACGCTTGTGATTCTGTTATCTACAATATACCGTTTAATCTGAGAAGATGTCGGATAGCCTGTATGGTGCGCAGAGTACACGCTCTGCTGGTTGTGTCTGGGGAAGCTGTGCATATAGATAAATTGGTAGCACTGGTTAGCAAGCTGATCAATAAAATCTATATCCATTTCCTGGTCTGTATACCAGGGACCGCCAGTAATATCTGAGGATGGAGTCATATCAATAAGCATATACAGTTTCCGCGTAGGATGTTTGACTGACTTTACCGATTTGATCAATGCCTTCTGCTCGAGCCCCTTGAGACAGCGGTTGATGACGCTCTGAAGCAAATTGGTTTTTTGCTTGAGTGTGCGCACCCAGATACCCTCATTCCTGCTGTTCTCGATATGCTTGTACACTAGCTTTTCGTCGCTTGTTAGCGCTGCCAGGCGCTCGAGCTCGTTGGTGCTGACTCCGCGGTACATGATCTTGTTCCCGACCTGCATCAGCTCAAGCAGGTTTGCCTGCAGAAGTCGATTGATGCCGTTGACTATATCCTCCTGTATCACATCGCGCAACGCTTCGCTCAAGGTATCGTTGTCGACCCCATTTGGGTTCTGCATAAGCAGAGTGTATATTCTGTTATCCAGCTCTTCCATTGCTATTTGTAGAATTAGAATTAACTTGAATAAGTATTTTTAGTTTAAATGCAAAAGAAATAAAAAGAAAAGATAGTAAGAGAAGAAGCTGGAACTCAACAGCAACTTGTCAAACATTTAAAAAAAAACAGGCCAATTCAGCTTTCCAAAAAAAAAAGTGATTTTAATCAAAACTAATGAAAAAAAAAGAATAAAATTGGGCTGATCAAATTAGCTTTGTTGCTTGCTCGTCAGTGATTCGGACAGAAATGCCACATTCATCCATATGACGCTTGACAGCCTCGATGGGGACTTCGCGACGGTGGAATATGCCAGCAGCAAGAACAGCGTCGACGTTCGTCTTCTCTATAGCCTCAGAGAAGTGTTCAGGACGACCAGCACCGCTGCTAGCAATCACCGGAATAGACACAGCAGCCTTGGTGTCTTTGATCAGCTCGATATCGTATCCAGAGTTAGTGCCATCCTTGTCCATGCAGTTCAGCAGGATCTCGCCAGCACCCATAGCCTGACAAGCGGCGACAAGCTGACGGACATCGGTGTCGCGTGGCTCACGACCACCTTTGACCGTGCACTGGTACCAGCAATAGCGCTGTCCCTCGGGGCCAGGGAAAGCAGTCTCGATAACATGGTGGGTTGGAGCGTCTTTTGGACTGCTAACATAGACACGACGGGGATCGACAGAAACAACGACTGCCTGACGACCATAGCGCTCGGCAATCTGCTCGATAGCAGTCGATCCATCGAGAGGAGGCTCGCCGGCCGCTGCACGCTGCCAGTAGCGCTCGGCTGCATAGACTGCGTCGCTACCAATAGAGACCTTGTCAGCACCGGAACGGAAGTACTCTCCAGCGACATCGACAGCAGGCCATATGCGCGAGCCATCGGGCTCGGCAACATCGCGGACACCGCCGCCGATGGTCAGTGGAACAAATACTCTGCGCGAGGTCTGGCGCAGGACCTCGAGCATCGGCGTATCGGCAAAGGGACGGTCGCGGAAACTGGTGATGTTGAGGAAGGTAATCTCGTCTGCGCCCTCAGTAAAGTAGCGTGCTGCCAGATCAACGGGCTTGCCCAGGTTGCGCACGTCTCCAGAGTTCACCTCGCGCACATCGTACTGATCGCCCTTGGTCACAACCAGGTCGCCCGAGTCGTTGGCACGGACATCCAGACAGGCAATGACACGGACGCTCAGCGTGTCCTTTATTGAGCATGGAGACAGAACTGCATTTTGATTGGGCTTGCGGATCAGATCGTCCTGGATAAACGACTTTAGCAGTGCAAGACCAGCGTTGCCAGATTTTTCTGGGTGGAACTGCGTAGCAAAGACGTTGTCCTTCCAAACAGAGCTGATGAATGTCTCGTCGGAATAGCGGGTTGCAGTGTGCACAAACTGCGACTGCGATCCCTCGCCAGTATAGGGAACTGCATACGAGTGTACAAAGTAGAAGCGCTCTCCATCTGCCACATCGGGGGCTGGCTGCGAATCATCTGCATGCACGACTTGAGCGGCATTCCAGCCGATGTGGGGCACAGTCTTGGAGCCGCTGTTGAACAGTGCCACATGGCCTTCAAAGATGCCCAGGCCCGAATCCTCTGGCGACTCTTTTGATCCCTCAAACAAGACCTGCATACCGACGCAGATGCCCATCAGAGGCCTGCCAGAAGCGATATACGACCGAAGGCTTTCCATAAACCCCTTTTTGCGCAGTGCCTGGATCGCATATCCAAAGGCCCCGACGCCAGGAAAGATTATCTTGTCTGCTTTGCCAAAGTCAGCAGAGGTCTGAATAAACTCAATGTGGTATCCAAGGCGCTCAACGGCATTGACCAGGCTGCGAACGTTGCCTGCGCCATAGTCCAAAAGGTAAAGCTTTTGCTTGTGACTGCTAACTGCCATAGCGAGAAAAAGCAACAAAAAAGTGTATGGAAAATAATTATAAAAAAAAAAAAAGATAAGCGAACCGGTTCTCTTGATAAAGCAAAGGACGGCGAGTGAGTATTGATGTAAAAAAAAAAAAAAAAAAAGTCAAACAGAACAGGAAAAAATCTGAAAACAGTCCCTTTTCTTTTTGAGTCATTTAAAAAAGAACCATATTAATGGATTGTTTCTTGTAAGATTAACAATGGCTGAAAATGGTCCGTTTTTTTTTTCAGCGCTGTGCCATGTATATTTCTATTGGTGCTTTGCTTTAATTCACTTTTTTTATATGAGTCAGGGCAAGCGTAAACAGCCAGATCAGGATCCATATGCGCCTGTGGACAGCGGACCGGAATCAAGCAAAGCCATGAAGCTGCCAACACAACTAAAATTTAGCGTTCGCCCGCTATCCAAGTACCGCCGCCTGTTTCCGCGATTTTCAGAGCCAAAAGAAATCATTTCATTCAGCTACGACTCTGTCAGGAAGCAGCACATGGATGATCGCGAGCTCAAATACTTTTGTGCGCCCGCTCTAAACCCTGCACCCAGTCTCTTTGACGGGTTCGAGAAACAGATTCGCAGAGATCCCTCGATAAACGAGCATATCGACGGGCTGCTCACGGCGCTTCTGCATCTGCCAAAGCAAACGACTGCAGATGCTGATTTTGTCATGTACAGAGGAATGCTTACGCGTCTGTTTGTCACCCCTTACAGCCTACGCGATGCCTGGTCTATGAATGCTACTCGGATCGGCCGCACAATATATATCGAGGACAATGTAACGTCGGAAGCCATCGAGAATCGCCGGGGCTCGTCGCAGCTGCACGAGAAGCTGATGTACAGCGGATACAAGTTTGAGGGCCTCTGCGTGCTGGACAAGCCTGCATCACGGTGCACAGCTGAGGATCTGGCCAAAAGGCGAGATGCGACGGTAAATACGCATAGCGAGTACTGCTCGGTGTTCCGCACAAAACTGGGCAAATTCAGTATAATATCGGGTGCCGAAATCGACTGTATCGATGGCGAAAAACCTAGCGAGTTTCCTTCGCGCATGTACCGCGAGCTCAAGACAGCTAATTTGCTGGACACGCCGCGCAAGCAGGAGTCCTTTGATCGGTTCAAGCTGATCAAGTTCTGGGCCCAGTCATTTATAGCCGGAATCCCCGTGGTCACTGTGGGCTACCGCGACGCAGACGGCGTTTTGCGTCATGTCGAAGACATACAAACGCAGGATATGCCGCGCAGAGTGCGTGGTCGACGGTCGATGTGGGAGGCCAATGTCTGCATGAACTTTGCAGAGCAGATCTTGGGCTTTATCAAGGACGCTGTCAAGGAGCAAGGTCCACAGACTCAGTACTGCATCGAATATGATCCGCAGACACAAGACATTGGCATCGAGCTGTCAAAGATCCAAACCCCATTTTTAACGCCAGAGTATGCATCTTCTAGCCACTGTTGTAAAGACTAGATAAAATAAAAATAAAATAAGGATCCAGATATATGTTTCAAAAGAAAAAAATGAGAGCAAATGTGTCTAGACAAGAGTCGTTTGGCGGTATTCCCAGTACTTCATACGTGTTGGGTCGTGATCGGTAGCCAATGCAGTGCAGGCGCTTCTAGCCAGATCAAGCGTCTTTTCGCGAGCGTCAGAGTCTTCTTTGGCAGCACGGCTCTCGTAGATATCGACCAGGGCCGACCAGTAGAAAGGCGACGATTTGGCTGCCTGGCCATAGCTAGCATCGTTGCTGAGTTGCTGGATCCGAGACAAAAGCTCTTTGTACAGCTTCTCAGGCGCATGGCGAAGCAGCATGCCTACAATATACGACCATGGGCTTTCGTTATTGGGCGCGCGCTTGATCACCTCCACAGCATAATCGATCTCTGCTTGCAAAACGCCGTCGTCTATCGACGCGTTGCCACTGGTGTCTCCTTGCACTAGGACAAAGTAGCGCTGATTCCAAGCCGAGTTGTTACGAACGTCCTGGTCAATCATGGTATTGATAAACACTTTTTCCTGCTCCCAGATACCATATCTGCGTACAAGCCATTGGCGATATGACCATGCGTGGAAGTTCTTAGAGTCCTCGTCAATGACATTGGCCAAAAAGCTCAGCTCACGACGAATGACCGAGTGACAGACTCGCTGGTCCTGCGGCATGTCAGCCAGAATCTGCGGATCCAGAAGCATGCACACAATAACCTCGCGGTGATGCCACGATTGGTAATTCTTTGGGTACATTTCAGCTATGGATTCCAGCCACGCCAGCTCATCTTCAATGTCCAGATGAAGCTCTTCGATAAGCTTTTTGCGATACACCCACACGGTATAGTGGCCGGGGTTTTTTTTGAGCACGTCGCTTGTCAGCCTATAGGCTCTTTCGGAAACCTCTCCGGCTGCCATGGCTGCGCGCATATAGTCCATCATCTCCTTATATTTGTCTGTATATGCGATTGGACATATGGGGAACTGGCCGTCTTCCTGCTCCAGCGGAGTAACATCCTTCCACTCATCTTGTTTAGACAGCGGTAGGGCGTAGGGCTCTACGATATTGCTGCTTTCTTCGGACGACACGCTGGACATTAAGAAGCAAGTAAAAAAAAAAAAGATGAATTGAAAATGAAGTTAGAAGCAGAAAGAAAAAAAAAGTATATAAATTTAAATTAAATAAAACAAAAGAGGTAAACAAAAATGAATGCTTGTCGAATAGACAGAAAGAAATACAGAGAGAAGAAAAGACTGAAGTCCTAAAACCAGAAATCTCCATTAGATTAATGCCCAGTTCTCGTCATCAAAATCTACACTATCAACAGCATCATCGCACAGATGCAAAGACCGCAAAACTAAATGTACCTGCTGGCGTAGCTCAAGATCAGGACCGTCTGAGTACAGCTGCATAGTCTGTGTGACTATATCATACAGGTCAGCAGCAAAAGCAGTCCTTCTGTTCCCAGCAGCAGGCTCAGCAGATGTTGATGTTCCCAGCACGGCCAGCCGCAAGTTTTCGACAGCAAGAGTCGCATGGTCAGACGGCAGATCCACGCCCTGGCAGTAGCAAAAATAAGCAATGTTATAAAACAACATTGACAGCCCAACAATAAAGGCTGGTAGCTCCGAGTTCACAGCACCAAGAGGAGCCTCTCCCGCGTCGGCAGCACGCCAGTGAGGACGGATAAGCAGCTGTGCGCCTCGCTTGACTACACGAAATGGCAGGCTAACATGGTAGTAATGTGCCAGCACGCTAAACACATGGACACAGTGGCCGACACATGCGTCGATATACTCTCGCGGGTACTTTGCCCAGCCCTCGGTGCCCGGCCACGGCAAGCCAAACAAGCACATGCCGTCGGCAAGCACCGCATATTCGTCTTCCGAGGCCTCCAGCCGCAGCCCTACGACTCCACAAAGCGCGTCAGACAAAATCTCTCTGTCCTTGCGCAATACCTCGAGAAGCCGCTCGAATTTTGCCATCTTCTGCGCTTGCTCGCCCTGTGCTGCTTGAGCATGAAGCGCAACCTGCCTGCCCACATTTTGTTCTAGCTCCTGCAGCTGAGCTCGCCGCTGCTTGTTTGTCTCTGACTTTACTCGAAGCGTCTGCTGTGCTGCTGTTGTCTGCTGCTGCCGCTCAGCAACTCTTTGTCTTAACCGGACTATCCGCTGACGCCGCGCCTCGAGCCTTGCGCTGCGATACTCGTAGAGCTGCTGCATTGCTGTCACTTTGGCCGACTTTGGCAAATTACGAAAGGTCAACTGGTTCAATGCCCAGTCGTGCTGGCATATTCTGTCCTGCACACACAGTCCGCAGTAGCATTTGGCCTTTGTTGTCTTGCAAACACCACATTGCATTTGGGGCACTTTGAAAAATACGCGTAAATGGATAAAAGATAAAAATTAATGAACGAAAGAGCAGAGTGACCGAATAGTGCTTGTGTATATCTAAAAAAAAGAAAATTCAAGTGTAAAATGGAAGAAAGCTGAAAGAAAAGAATAAAATAGACTGGTCATTTCTTGTGACTTGACAAATGCTTGACCAAGCTGAATTTCACAAAAGTAAGCACATTTTATGTGCTTTTTTGAGTTTTATCTATTCATCAAGAACCCCATTTAAAAGAAACGAAAAAGAGTACTGCTACATAACCGTACAGTTGGGCACCTCGGGCTCTTTGACCTCACCCTTTTCGTTGAGCTCCATATCGGGAGCAAGGACCTTGAGCAGCTCAGCAGGCGGCTGTCCACAGTCCTGCATGGCCTGCATAAGTTCGATGATCCTGGAATTGTTGACCGAGTCATCGGTGCTCTCGTCAAACAGCACGAGGATCTGCTTGATATAGTCGTGCTGCTTCTGATAGCGCTCGTATTCGTCCTTAGAAAGCTTGTCCTTGTTTTTTTCTAGATATCCGGGATAAGCAGCATCCAGGTCCTTGAGCGGCTGGTTGAGCACCTCTTTGGACATTAGCTGCCCAATGACATCGTCAACCAGCGAGTCCAGCTGGGCATCGTCGCCCATGTTGTCCATCTGCCGCAAAAGGTCGTCCATCATGCCCATGTCCCCCAAAGCACCAAGACCATCGATGCCGCTGCCGCTGCCGCTTTCAGCCTTATCTGCGCTCTCCTTGAGCTTATCCATGGTCGCTTTGATCTTATCCTGGAATGATGCTGGCGCTTCGCTCTTGTCCTCTGGTGCAGCGCGCGATGCCTGGCCGCTGCTGGGCTTCTTATCATCTGCAGCAGTATCGCCTGCAGTATCGCCTTTGCTTTCATTTTCTGTGCCCGGAATAGTTCCAAGCTGCTTGAGCAGGCTATCTATTGTTTTCTGCATATCCTCTTGGTTCTCTGGCGCATTATCGAGCATCGAGGGATCTTTTAAAAGGGCCTCCATGCTCTTTGCCAGTTGCTGAGCAAACTCCTCCTGGAACTTGGCGCCTATGTCGTCTTCTCCCAGGCCTTCTCCGCTGGCTGAGGCACCGGTGGCCTCTCTTGCAGTAAAAGAGGATGAAGTTGCTGCTGCTTGTGTCTGTGCGGTGGCTACCTTGCTATTGGTATTTTCTGTCTTTTTATCGGTCGCCGATGGCTTGGGCTCTATGGAAAACTGCTCAAAGGCATCATCGAGAAGCTCGTCAAGCTCTGCATCGGTAGGCGGAACACTAGTCATTTTTGCTGAATTGGGTTATCTGATTAAAGAAAAAGTTCAAGTGTTTTAAGCAATAAAATGAATAAAATAAAATTGTCTGTGGATTTTGGTTGATGAAGATTGTGCTTATTTTCACTTTATCCAGATTTTTTTTGTCACTTTTTTGCATGTGACATTGGATTTGATCTTGTGGAGATGTGTGCTTTGAGCGAGCCGAACCGGGAAAAACGACAAAGCTAAAACAACTACGCGAGCCAGAAGCCGTTTGCTTCTTATGATTCAAACCTAACGTTTAATTTTTTTGAAAGCAGTTTTTTTCCTTGTTATTCTTGGCTCTTGAGAGCTCAATTTATTTCAATTCCCTAAAAAGAAACTTTCTTCCATACTTATTTCTAATTTAAATTGAAGTTTGGCTTAGGATGACTGATATTAAGGTGGTTATTCCCGGCGATGCGGTAGACACACATATGGAGGTCGATGGCCAGGAGCAGCAGGTCCTGCGACTTGGACCGGGTCTGAGCCATATCGGCGATACCATCAATGCGGTCAACGCCGGCGTCCTTCACAGCAGCAGCGATGGATCGCAGTATTGGGTGGTAAGCAACAAGCGTCGATACGTAGCAGCAGAGGGCGAACCTGTGGTCGGCGTGGTAGTTGCTCGGCATGCCGAAGGATACCGTGTAGACATTGGCTCTGCTCACGATGCGCTTCTTCCGCTTCTAGCATTTGAGGGAGCGACCAAGCGCAACAAGCCGAACCTGGCAGTGGGGACGACCGTGTATGCTCGTGTGTCGGTTGCAAACTCGCTGATGGATCCCGAGATCGAGTGCTTTAACTCAAACACGGGCAAAGCAGAGGGATTCGGTGAGCTCGGCGAGGGATTCATGTTCAAGTGCTCTCTGGGCCTGGCCCGTCGCCTTTTCAGCTCCAAGGCGCCTGTTCTGAATGCGCTTGGCTCCAAGCTGCCCTTCGAGGTCGCTGTCGGGCTGAATGGACGTGTGTGGATCAACACAGAGAAGCCAGAAACCACTGTTCTTGTGGCAAATGCAATCAAAAACTCCGAGTTTCTGGATGCCAAGCAGTGTCGCCAGATGGTCAATGAACTGCTTGACAAGCACTAAATCTTCAAGGTGGCTTTTCTGTAGTTCCGTATATTCGCAAAAAAATGTATATATAATACATCGAGATGTGTGTTTCAATTAATAATCTTTATTAAAGCAATGTGATATGTAGCCATTGGCTCTTCTTTGTGCTTTCAAAAGCAATAATTTAAAAAGGGAAGAAAACCCATGAACCCGAAAGTATGTGTGTCAATTTTGCCAATGGACGAAAATGCACTGAGCAATTTAGGCATCAATTTAAGCGCAGGCAGCATTAAGCACTTGGACTTAGCATTCGCCCATTCCATGTGACTACTTATGTTTGTGACCAAGGTTTTATTTGTCTGCGTGTAATCCAGAAGAGGCGTACCTTTTTTCCTTCTCTTTTTTGTTCTCTTTTTTCAATATTATAAAAACATCCGGTTTCTTTACTTACCATTCCTCTCTACTTTTTACTTTTTTTAACAATACTCTGTAGCACTTGCCCTTTTCTTCCTTCCCACCCCCTTTTCTCTTTATATATTTATTATTATTATTATTGACCTTTAAATATACTTGCGCATGTCAGTCCTATTTACGGAGAAGCAAATGTCGCAGTTGAATGGTCCTTACTCAGCAATTGCTCGAGACAGCAACGAGGGCTTGCGTGTCCACTTTGGCAACGAGCCCCGTGACTCCGAGGCTGCCGACATCGAGGACAACGACCTCTTCGAGGGCTCCACCCAGCTTACCGACGCGATGGAGGTCGCCGACAGCGACACTCTCTACTATGGAATAAGCCTTGGGACTCGTCGCCGAATGCACAAGGTAAGGATGGGTCTCTATTAAAAAAAGGCACAGACTGGCAAATAATACTAGGTCGTGTCAGTTGTTTTTGTTCTCCAGAAGTACATGCACTTCCAGAGTTCTTTCTGGCTCTTTGCACCTTTTCCCACATCCTGCTTCTCTTATTTATTTCTTTTCCCTTTTGCAGTTATTACATGTTTGCTAATCCTTTTTGGCATTAAGTGGTCTTTTTTATTTACTCGTTTCCATTTCTTGTTTCCATTTCTTGTTTCTGGTTGTGTAGGGGCGCGGATTCTGGGTGACCGTGGCCCTACTTGTTCTGGTGTCTGTTGTAGGCATGTTCTGGCTTTACTTTGACGGCATAAACTGGATGCAGCGGTCCAAGAAGCGTAACGTGATTCTGATGATCAGCGACGGGTTTGGCCCAGCATCGGAGACCATGGCCCGCAACTTTTTCCAGCAAACAAACAACCTGTCCATCGGCTACCAGAGCCCGCTGGACCAAATTCTCGTGGGCTCTTCGCGCACACGCTCGAGCGACTCTCTGATCACTGATTCTGCTGCTGGTGCGACCGCCTTTTCATGCCGTCTCAAGACGTACAATGGCGCAATCGGCGTCACCGAGGACAAGACACCCTGCGGAACTATTCTGGAAGCGGCCAAGCTGCAGCGCGGCATGGCTACTGGTCTTGTTGTCACCAGCCGCATTACGCATGCCACACCAGGCGCCTTCTCTGCACACACTCTTAGCAGAAACATGGAGGATTTGATTGCCGAATACCAGATTGGAAACTACTCGTTAGGCCCTGTCGTAGACCTGATGTTTGGCGGTGGCCGCTGCTACTTTATGCCCAACACCAAGCCGGAATCGAGCTGCCGCATGGACGATCGCGACCTCTGGAAAGATGCCAAGAGCGCTGGCTTCCGCACGCTTAGCTCGCGCAAGGAGTTTGATTCTCTTGATTCCTCGGATGCCAAGCTTCTCCCGCTTCTTGGCCTAATGGCACCTTCGCACATGGACTACGAAATCGACCGCGATCCCAAGGAGCAGCCCTCTCTGGCAGAAATGGCTGACAAGGCGTTGAAAATCCTGGACACCTCGACAAAGAACAAGAACTCTGGCTTTTTCCTGATGATCGAGGGCAGCCGCATAGACATGGCTGCGCATACCAATGATCCTGCAGCTCATCTGCGCGACATCATTGCATACTGGGATACTGTTGCTGTGGTGCGCAAGTTTGTCGACGAGCATCCCGACACAGTGATGATTAGCGTGTCTGACCACGAAACAGGCGGGTTCTCGGTGGCCAAGCAGCTGACACCGACGTATCCCGAGTATCTGTGGAAGCCAGAGGTGCTGAAGCCTGTGCGCCACTCGATTGAGTACATCTCGATGCAGCTTCTAGGTCAGTCCGGCGGCGACAGCCAGGACACTAGATACCGGTTTGTTCGGGACACCGTGCTCCCCGACTGGATGGGCATCAAGGACGCGAGCCACGAGGAGATTACGAGCGTGGCTGAGGAGACCAACTCTGTCCGTCTGCGCCAGCTTTTGAGCACGGCTATCTCGGATCGCGCGCAGATCGGATGGGCTACCCATGGACACAGCGCGGTTGATGTCAATCTCTATGCCTATGGAAAGGACGCCCATGTGCTTCGCGGCAACCATGAGAACACCGAAATTGGCCAGTTTATCATCGATTTGCTTGGTCTGGATCTCGACCTTGTTACAAGCAAGATTAAGGGCGAGCGCGTAACCCAGCAAAGCGCGCCTGTCCAGGAGGCATGGCTGGGTCGTCGCGACGTCGATGCGCCCGAACACTATCCACTTATCCATTAGAAACAAAGAACAAAAAGCCAGCAAGGCATACTATCTTCATATTTTATCCATTATTTTCTTTTTGTATGCCAATATTGATACAGCAATGAAGTTACAGGTCATAACAATTGTAAAAAAAAAAAAGACAAAAAATGCATTAAATTAGAATTCAAGAAAAACAATGAAAGCAGTACAATTTTATAAAGACATTTTAGCACATTTAGTTCCTCAGGCTTTAGCAGCCAATGGCTTGTCATCGTCATCGTATTCCTCTTCCTCCTCGCCTTCTTCCAAGACCGGCTCTGGCTGTCGCCGCCGACCACTGCCAGCAGCAACTGTGGTCAAACCAGAAGAAGCAGTAGAAGCCGATGCAGCAAAGTTAGCAGTGACAGAGGATAGAAGAGAGCTCATCTGACTGACCATCTGGCCAAGCAGAGAGGTCATAAGCTTGAAAGACTCAACATGCTGGTCCAGCTCCTTTTGCTTCGCGTCGATCCGCCGAGCCTCAAGGTCCATTTCCTTTTTCTGGATCTCCAGACGATCTGACTCTAGCTTGACCCGTCTGTTCTCAAGCTCCTGCTCATGTGAAAACACTGTTTTGCGGAACTCCAGTTCCTCCCGCCGCAGGTTGAATTGCAGCCATTCGAGCTCTTCGCGCACTCCGCTGCTTGGTATCCCTGACTGCTGCGTCTGCTGGCCGCCGATGCCATCCATGGACTCGCGGATGCTGGGAATCCCTGCCGCTGCCGGTGTGGTTGCTGCTAGATTGACATTGGGGATATGAGAGCCGTGAGCGCTAATGATCTGCTGCTGAAGCTGTTGCTGCTGCTGAGCCATTCCAGCGCTGGCCATGGGCGAGTGAATCGGCATCATTGGGAGCGTTGCTGTGGCTGGACGCGTGCCCGCATCGAGAGAATATCGACCGTTTTCAAAAAGCCGATTCTGCGGCTGTTGCTGCAGGGGAAGCTGCAGCTGCTGGATGTTCATCGGCGATCTCTGCAAACGGGACACGCCAGGCTGCTGCGGTTGCTGCTGTTGCTGCTGATGCTGATGCTGAACCATTAAGTGCATCTGCGGAGTTGATCGGCTGTCGCTCTGATGGTGGTGGTGATGATGCTGATGGCCAGGTGGGCTGCTACGGTTCTGCATCATGGTAGGAAAAGTGCGACTGCGCTTGCTTTCGCTCATCATTGTTGGGCCATCGACATCGCCGGGCTCTACCATGCCATCGGTACCGCGCTTGGGAGCGATCTTGCGTGTCTGCGACATCAGACGATGAGGAAGAGACTCGGCAGCCAGGATGCGTGGAGGAGAGGCTCGCGGAACGCTTAGCATGCCATTGGCGTTGGTACTGGTGCTAGCGCTAGTGCCAGTGCTGATGCCAACGCTGCCAGCGAGAGACACAGCAGATTCTGCAATAGAGGGAGCAGCTAGCGACGCTGCTGTCGAAGCAGGACCAGCAGCCATGCCAGAGCTGGCAGCCAGCGTGGGTGATTGCGAATGCGACAAGTGCGCAAACGATGCAGCGCTGCCATGCGCAATCGATCCACCAGCCACTGAGCTCTCAAGCGCACCGGATGCACCCGTGATCCAAGGCATTTTTTTCTTGCCATGCTGTTTCTGTTGCTGTATTGGTGACTGACGCTGGCCAGTTCGTGTCGGCAGATGCGAAAGGGCCAGATGGGACCGTGCCTGGGCCTGGGCAGGATTAAATATAGTCTCAAGCTTGTGGAAGTTGTTGCAGAGCATCTCGGACACGTCGTCAGGCCGCTTACCAGGATGCTTGGTAGCAAAGTCTGGACGCTGGATCTCTGAAGCGGCCTTAAGGTATCTTTTTTCCAATGTCCTGATCTTGCCTTCAATCGCGCGGCTGGTCTTTGCGGGCAGGATGTCGCGGATAATTCTCTCGTGACACTCCTTCTTGCGCCGCGGCTCGTTGAACAGCTTGCAGTTGTTGGGCTCGAACAGCCAGTCGATCAGCGCGGTCTCTTCCCAGGGCAGCCACAGCGAGTAGTTGGTGCGCGACGAGTCATCATTGGCTGTGGCATTAGTGCCGCTGCCGCCGTGACCTTGACTGTGACCATGGCCATGGCCGTTGACGCTGCTGCTGCTGCTACTGCCAGCTCGCGCGCTGTTTGGATGCACTTCGCTGCGCGTTTGGCGGATCCTTGGCGGCGTTGTGTCGTCATTGACGCTGGCGCTTCCCCGCCGCCCTGCCTCCGTGTGCTGAGCATTGAACGTCTGGCTTGTGCCCGATGCGAGATGCGGCGGGAACGGTGGCGACTGATTCCGGTACACGCTGCTTGTACTGCTCGATGTCCGCCCATGCCGGACGACACCGCTGCTGTCGCCGCCTTCCGCAGGACCTGCCCGCGCGGTCATTGTCAAGCCCTGAGCCGGCGATGTGCCTATCATGGCAGGACTGCGGTTGTCATTGCTAATGGAACCAGGGCCATGGGGGCTTTTTGTGCTCGACATTAGCGAGGGCGATATGCTACGGGCTGGACTGCTCCTCCGGTCCAGGATGCTTGAGAGTCTGTTTGTGCCTGGTGCTGCTGCTCCGTTATCGTGCGAAAGCGACATTGAAGCAAATGGCAACAAAAGGCAACAATATCCAAATAACCTAGAAAAAAAAGGATAAAGAAACTGGAAAAAAAAAGAATATATGTAAAACAAGGGCGTAACAGACTGCGTAAAGAGACAAATAATGAAAGGAAAACCAAAATGGGCCTCTGTTTGCTGTAGTGGTGGCAGTAGTAGTATTAGTAGTAAAAGAGGTGATTGATTTGGAGCCTAGGGACCGTGTCCTTGCAAGGGGCTTTCACTCTGCAAGTGGTCTATATTGGTAATCTGATAGATACAGAGTAAAAAAAATGATGGTCAAGCGCTTTCATAAATATCCTTCGGCGATAAATAGAAAAAAACAGGGAAGGAGGATATATGAGTTTGCAAGCAATACAGCTGTAAATATCGGATATCAGAGAAGAGAAGTAGAAAAGGAAAAGTGAAGAAGAGAAGGAAAGTCTTGTGCTATCTGGGAGTAGTCTGAATAATAAAGGAAAAGGAGTTGTGGCAAGAAAAGAACAAAAGAAGCAAGAGTTTGCAATTCAGACAAGACTAGGCGAAAGGCGAGGCTGCAAAAAAATCTTAAAGCCTAAAGTGCAGAGAACAAAAATGAAAAAATAGAGCTACAAAGCAAAAAGAGGAGGAAAAGACTAGGGTCTGTTCGTGTACAATGTTTGGGATACAAATGGATACCGCTGGGCCTTTAGCATGTAGAAAGAAAGAAAAGATGAAAAAAAGAGTTTGCAGAAAAGAAGGAAAGGGAAGCGGAAAGCAATCTGGGGAAGAGGGGAAAAGTGGGAAAAGAGAAAGAGTTGAGGTTTTTTTTTGCTGCTGTCCTTTTGTGCATGTATGAGTAGAATGTGTGTACGTGTGTGCATGTGTGCGTTCTCTTTTGCAAATAGGTTCTTGCGCTTGCATCTTAAGCGCTTTGTGCGTGTGCTGATTTTCCCGCCCTCATCTTTCTAAGACGCCTTCAATGCCTCCTCCCTTTTTAGCCAGCACTCCAGCCAAGGTCTGCGCAGCACCCGCCTTGCTGTGCTGACTGCGTGGCAATGGCAAAATCGACGTGCGCCGGCTCCAGATGCCGTGCTAATGCACAATAGGACCCAGCAAGGAACGCGTTATGGAAGATGGAAAAATAATAGCTAAAGATGCTAACAGCAAGGGCTTTTTTAATTTTTTTCCGCTCATCGCCCCAAGCCAAACTACTCTGCATAACTTATCCGCACCACAAGCGGCAACTTTGGGACGCAAAAATCCTGGAAAAATAATAATAAACAATGTTTAGGCCCACCCTCATCCCCCCATCCCCATCAAGCAAAAAAAAAAAGACCTCAGGGCCTTTGTCTGATGCTTGATCATATGGTGTGTTGTGTCTGCCAAGCAAACAAACAAAAAAATAAAAAATAAAAAAAGATACCATTGTTCTTTTATGTGTGCATTTAGAGCATTTTCTGTTCAAACCTTTTGTAAGTGCAACGATCGCTCCTTTTTAACCCAAGGTTTTTTCTTTGCTCTTTTTTTACTTTCTCCAAGGATCATATTAGACCAATAACAGACTATACCATACTAGACCAGACCAGACCAGACCAAACAAGATATCAAGGGTTCTTTTCCTTGATTTCTAGAACACGTTTTTTTTGCTGCTTACTAATTTATTTTTGCTTCAGATTCCTGCCAATAACCGCCTTCTTTATTTCAACGAATTTAGTGTTGGTTTCTTTTTTGTTGCCGCTGTTTGCGTATGATGGCAGCATTTATTTTTATCTTTTTTATTTCTTTTTGGAATTCTATGGCGGATCGCTGCAGCATCAAAAGCACAGGCAAGCCAGATTGTATGAGGCTTTTTTTTGAATTAATACTCGCAATGTGTTTACTTTTTTGGTGTTCTGTCTAGACCAAAGCTCGTTGCTATTCATTTTTTATTTGTGCCTCCGAGAGAACATTTAATTAATGGATTCTGAATATTTGCATATTACCCGGAAATTAAACGCAGTACTAGAAATTAAAACAATTCGCGGTGACTGCAAAGTTTATATATACTGCCAGCTTAGCCTACATATAATATTATTGTTTTTTGAGCCACACAGAAAATCCAATAGAAAACTTAACAGAACATGCTTATTTTAACTTTAAATAATATATATAAAACAATCCATGCATTTTATCTTGAAAATGTCAAGTATTTCTCGGTAAATGCAGCCAAGATTTAATTCTCGCAATTAACGCGGCTACAACTAGAAAATATCAGGAAAGAAATAATAAATCGATTTAAATTTCTAATATTAATTTGATTCACGTTTGTCAATTGCAGAAAATTTAGTTGCTTTCAACTATCAAATTAAAAAAAGCTCAATTTTTTGCTGACTCTGCATTTTCCCATGTAAATTGGAAGCAATGCTCCTCAAAGGATGGTCAAAAAATCTAGGTCATTTGATATGATTCGCATTTAATTGAATTTTAGCCAAGAATCGCTTTTGCAAAAAAACGCATGTGCGTGCTTAGTTTGTAGGTAAATTTTATTTTAGCGGTTGGATATAAA
The DNA here is from genome assembly GCA_027478445.1 of Coemansia asiatica. Lineage (NCBI taxonomy): Eukaryota > Fungi > Kickxellomycota > Kickxellomycetes > Kickxellales > Kickxellaceae > Coemansia > Coemansia asiatica. Next base: position 41,185 of record JANBOH010000085.1, read on the forward strand.
TTAAGAAGGCAATGAATAAATGAGGGTGGATATCCGGCTGTTTTTTTTTTTTGCTGTTTACATGCGAGTCTGGGTCTATTTCCTTTTGTGTGCAATTTGTGTAGACATTCAACAGTGCCTTTTAGAAATAACAGAGCTTTTTATACAATTGGAAAAAAGAATGCTCATGTGGACAGCTGCTCTGTTCGTCTTTGTTGCCTTGTTTGCTCGGTGACAAAAAAAAGGAATTTTAAACATGAATTTGTGTGAAAAAAAATACTTAAATGCTTCCGCAATTAATCATGTGAACTTTACAAAAGAAAATCAAGGAATACACATCGAAGATGTAATTTGAATGGTTCCAAATGATAAGAATGTTGAAGCTTTTGCAAATATGTTTAAAATTCCACAAAAGCGCTTATAGTTGGTTTTTTTTGTAGGTCTGCTTGTGCCCTTTGTTTGTTTTTTTTTTCGGGGAGGAGTGACAAGGAACGTGGAAAAACACATCTATAATTAACACATCTGTTTCTTATATCGGTTCCGCCAGCTTCAGAGAAATTTAATGCATATAAGCATTATCTCAGACCACTTGCATATTATTAAATTACTTTCCCACTTGTTGTGTTGTGTTTTTGCTTCTCTTTGACATGCAATTCATGCGGATCCCGCTACCTGGCTCGGCATCTCTCTGAATGGTTAGAATTTCCCTGTGCAGCTGACAGGGCGATCGACAAACAAAGGGACAAAAAATGACCAAAATCCTGAAAAAAAAACCAGCGCAGTCCAAGAGCGGACAAGAAAATACAATTGCAAAATCTTTGATGAAATGCTCGTGAGCCTGATCTTCACCGTTGGATCAGCTATTTGTGTGTGTGAGTTTTTTTTGCGTCGCAACTGCGCTTCGGTCGTCCAATCACGACTGCTTAAGTTAATGATGCCTGGTTTTGCAACAGGTCTCACCAATATATGCCAATCCTTCGGGTACAGGATTTGAAAATCAAACAATCGACGTTCTCAGATACAGGTCGCGGTTTATACTGCTGCCTTTAAAGACCCGGCTCTATGACATTCCTGTTTTGATCGTCTATCAATTTAAGCACTCTTGGTATTCGCTTTGATAGCGTTATTCGGTTTCCGAATTTGTCAAAAAAAAAAGAGTACCAACTGACGATTTTTTTAATAAGACACTCTACAGCTTTAGACAGAAAATTTGACGATATGCCGAAAAGCCGAGCCAATTGAAAAATTATAAAACGTCTAATTTTCTTCTGCTCCAATTTCCCTCATATCCCCTCCCCAAAAAAAGTCGCTCAATAGATGTTTAATGAAAAAAGAAAAGCTTGCTGCATTAACAAGCAAGACCAAACAAAACTAGGTTAGTCACGCTTTGTAAAGCAAGCAGAAAAAAATCAATTGCTATTCGCAGACCAAGTGATTGATCGGCCAGAAAAAAAACCTATATTTTTAGATTTTAAAGGTTTTTCAATTTTTGTTATCCTTATCTGGTCATTACTGAAAGAATGGAAAAAAGACACAATATGCTGAATTGCCCTATCAAACAAGTCTAAACGCTCTTCTCTATGGTAATCGAGCAAACAAAACTACAAATCAAAGAGGGCTTTTGACACAGTCTGAGCAACCATAAGCAGATTGGTCTATTTTTATCAGACCAGGAAAGCTTTTTTCATTTTAAAGAAAACGGGTAAATCGGTCCTTGTGGCCAAGGAAACAAGAGGTCTTTGCTCAATCTCATGAAAAGAAATGTCGATTGCTTGTATTTTTCGTTTGTTTGTTTGTTTGTTTAAATGTTTGTTTGCTTTGCCATGCTTGCCATTCGCCCCATCCCCAAATTCTCACCGTCAGCTGTTAAGTATTTCTTTTTTTACTTTCAAAGAATGCTTAGTGAGCTCGCCTTGTCTGCCCAGGAAGTTATTCCACTCTATGACCTCTGTTTTACCAACTTGTGGATTCACAAATACGTGCAGATACCCACCCAAGTAAGCATCGATGTAGTAGCTGCTTCGCACAAAAAAAGGTGTGTGCTGCGCCTGAAAAAAATTACTTTACAAAATGTGCATGACCAAGAAGAAAATAACCAACATTAAATATTTAATTGTTGAATGAAGAAACGCAAACAAAAAAGCAATGCAGCAATTAGCCCAGACATTTGTTGAGACTACGTGCAGTGCGCAGCAGCGCATTCATTCAATGCAAAGACGGTTTTTAGGCAGCAGTTTGGGGGTAGAGCAGCAGGCAGGAGCATGTGCGACGCAAATGACGGTTGCCTTATGCAGAAATTGGGAGATGGGTGGGGGTGGTTGTAGGAGCGCTTAGTAAGACCGAAGAAAGGCGATATACCCAAATGCTCGGCATTGGGCGTCAGAGCAAATGCCCTTCAAGTTGCATTTCTCGGCAAATCATAAAAAAATCAGGTGCTTGCCCGAGTTTGTTGCGGAGCACACGCAGCAGCTCATGCTTAAACTCAATTTTAAAACAGAGATGCACCTTTGCTCTGTTTGGACGGTGTCGTTGCAAAAAAAGCCTATGAAAACAAGCAAGCAACAAGCTCAGCGTTGGGGGAAAAGGGGGTAAAGGGCAAGGAGGGGAAGGAATGCACACAACACAATGTCTCAGTATTTCATTTCAAGATGCACCAGGGGGTGGTTTGCATTACCACCCTCATTTATTTTCTGAATCATCATCTGAGTATTTGCCAAAAGATCTTGCTCAAAATCGTTTGTTTGATTTCAGTCTTTGCAGATGTACTGTGCTTGCCAAAAAAAAAAAACAAAGAAAAGCAAGGTCAAGCAGAACATGGCCTGCGCTGCGTTCGGTTCCAAGACTTGGAAGCATTTTTGGCCCTCCCTTTGCCTATGTTTTTTTTTTTCCTTTCAGCACATGCACAAGAATAAGAATGGGATGGCAGTTCTGCGCATTGTTTGAATGCGATTGTTGTTTCAGAACGCGTCTGCCTGTCTGCCTACCTGAATGCCTGAATGCCTGTTTTCTTTTTTGTTCTTTTTTCTTTTCTTAGCAATATGAATTGACATAAAAAGAATGAATGCTTTGCAATCAGCTAGATTTCTCTATTGTTTTTTCATTTTGCCATTTACATTACACAAACACAAAGGATTAAGCAAATGCACTAAAATCTTGGTTAGCAGTGCCTTATTTTACCTTCCGTCTTGGTCTATTTAACTGGCTAGCTGGTTGGCTGGTTGATTGACTGGTTGTAAGCTTGCCAAGCCGGCTATACAGACAACAGCCAATGCTCTTCCTTTTTTTGAGGCGCTAATAAACGATCAACATTTCCAGACAATTTAGCTGATTCAATATAGCTTCTGATGCTAAACACACTTACACAACACTGTCTCTTCTATGGTTGGCCGGCACGGCAACGCCTGGTTACCAAGCAATCTCAGATTTTCAAATGAAAGAAAGTATTATTCGCCGAGTGTCTTAGTCTGCCATCTTTATATTTTAAAGTATTAAAAACAATCTAGAGAATGATGAACGTGCCAGTTAGAAAAAAAAGAGTGATAGTTGCAAAGCGGGATGACCAAAAAGAGTAACCCTTTTTGGGCCGATTCAAAAAAAAAAGATATGAATAAAACACTTTTTTTTCAAAAAAGTTTTTTATTTTCGTTGCTCAAGCAAACACACGAATAAGTTTCCATATCTAGGCTAGGTCTCCGATTGCTTGCACCAACCACGTGCGCGCTGCTGACGATGCGCGTCCAACGATAAAAAAGGACTGACATGGGCTTCCAAGTTAAGGTCGTTTTCTCGAACGACGACGACGATGGGCTCATCAACAAAGGTACGACGTGTTTGCCCGTTTTGTTGTTCAGCTACACTCCATAGGTATATTCTTTTTTATTCTTGCTATATCATTCACGAAAGCTGGCCTGAAAATTACACCGCGCCTCATATAAGCACACCAGCGCAAGAGAAAAAAATTGCCCCCTTTTTTCCTTCACCTTGCTTTTTCACTTTTGTTCCTTTCCTTTTTTTGCTTCCTCTCCTTTTTTCTGCTATCGCTTTATTTTTCTTCTATTATTTTCATATTAGCGTTTAATAGCGCTGCTCGTTACCATAAAGCTGGCTCTAACCGCAAACCTTGGATACACGTGGTGGCAGACGGTAGCAAAAAAAGGGTCCTATTTCTGTTTTGGCTTTCGGCCAGCATTATTTTCGATTGTTTTTTATTTGTATTTGATTAAGGTATCGCTTTTATTTTTATTTTTATTTTTATTTTATTTTATTTTATTTTTCATTATTTTTTCTTTTCTCCTAATTTTTTTTCTTGTCTTTCGAGCCTATCAGTACCAGCTCTTGCTGCTTGCAAATAACAAACTAAGCCGTTGTATCAATCTAGGACACTAGCTATATTTTCTTTTTTTTTATTGACATTACCTTATATTTCCATCTTCAATATCTTTGACGCTCACACGCATATACTTCAAAAGCAGTAACGTTTTTTTCCGTCCTCCCGAGACCAAGGTAAGATTTCTTTTATTATCAGCCTATCACCAATTGCTAAATGCCTTACTCCCTAGACCCACCATTTTTTGCTTTTTTTCGGTTCATTACTGCCAAAACACGAACATGCAAAACTCTTTTTCTTTTCTACCCACATATTTTTTCCTTTCTATCACATACCTATTTTGCTTTGTTTTATTCCTCGCTCTTGCTCTTGCTCTTACGCTTGCACGCATTCTTGCTGCTATTATAACAATAACCAGTGCAAATTGCTGCATTTTGAAATTAATGCTTTCTGCACTTGTTTTTCTTTTTTTGTTCAAGGGCAAGAGCAGAGAATCGGGATGGGGCTTGGGCAACATATAACCTGTAAATTACACCAACTTGTCAAAGAACATCACCGATGCTCGGAATTGAGTGAATCAGCTTAGAAAAAGATAATAAAAATCAAACACCTTTTCACAAGATCGCTGTCTCTTCAATCAACTGGTATCAGTTCCATATTTCTCAGCTCATCCTTGATCTTATTTTTTTTGTTTTATCGGTTATATTCCTTAAAGGACTGGCTAAGCTTGCATTCGTAGAGCAGAGCTTTTCTTTTTTTGCAGGATTCCTCGGTTTGTCACATTCCATTATTATTGCATTATTACGGTTTTCAGGCCGCCACATCGCCCTTTTTTATTCATTTACAAAATCTTAATTCTTTCTTTTTTGTGCTACCAACGATCCACCTATTAATTTGCCGTTTTTGATGTTTATCGTTGTTTGCAGCTTGCTGTCGAGTCATTGTTCTGTTTATTGCATAGTCATTATTGAATGCCTTATACCATTTATTAAAGCAATCATTGCTGCTTCTGATGCTTCTGCTTCTGCTTCTTTCTTTTTTTCTTCCTTGCTGTTGCTTTTGCCATTTATTTCTTCCTTGGTATGACGGTTGTTATTGCCTCAGAACATATTATCAATAACAACGATAAGCGCGTTTTGAGCCCGAGTTTAAAGCCCTTATTATCAACATTTCACTTGCATTTGTTGAGCTGAAACGAGAAAAAAAAAGCTAGCATCCTTTCTTGATGATTTTTTTTTTCACGACGCGTATCTTCTTTTACTTTAAAAATTGATCATTATAGCTCGAGCCACTTTGTGTTTCTCTTTCCTTAGCTGTTAAGCCATTTCTTATTCTGTTGCGAGATTAGTAGTGGCAAGCAGCACACGATAATATACCACAAGCCCACTACAATACATGCAAAAATAAACTGTTTTTAACACCGATTCTATTGCATGTATGCCTGACTGACTGTGATAAGCAGAGGCATGGAGTTGGCAGATAAATGAGAGAGAGAGGGAGGGGAAGCATCAGGGTAGATAGGGAGGGGGTGATTGGGGTAGGGGTGCAAAGCGGGGAGGGGGTGTAGCCATGATTGATAGCTGCTGGTTGCTGGTTTTTGCTGACACACTTAAAAAAATAATTCAATGGTTGCTTATAAAAGTTTGGTTCATTTCATCCACCACTTCTCCCCCCATCTACCATTTGAGTTGTTGAGAAAACACGAAAAATAATATTGTAAAAGTTGCGCTGCTGCTGTGCTGTTTTCGTGTCAGTATAGAGAAGCACCGATTTCCCTCTTTATTAAAAGTGTTTAGCTCTATGAGGGCTGGTGGGGGGATGTTCTCTCTTCGCATACAATATTGCTGTTTGTTCCAAATTGTTTCCTGCTTCATACATTTTTTCTCCGTCATTGCAACTGATATAAAGTAGCCAAAAAAATACTTGGTCCATTTAGCTATCGATCATTATTTAAATCCTCCCTCAGCTGCCCCTATTTTTTTTGTTGCTCATTGGGCCTTACACACTTTGATTTTTTTTGTTTATACCATTAAGTCTTCTTCCCTCTCCCACTTCTTTACCTTTGGTGTTGTGCTCATTTTTTCTTTTCCTAATTTTTTTTTCGAAAGCGTGCTCTTTTGTGGTTGCTTGTTATTCTTATCAATTGTACATTCTCCCTTATTTTTTATCACTTATATTCTTAACCCTTTACATATATGATATCTCTGCATATATATATATCCATTTTTTACTCCTCGTTACTGCACTTGCAAAACGCAAATACACGCTTGTTAAAAGGCAATACCTCTTTAAATATATATCAAATTTCTCTATCTCTCCATTTATACTGTAGATTTTTGTACCAAAAAACGGAGGCGAGCGAATCGAATTACAATAGCAGAACAGGCTATACATATACCACTGTTATCCCCCTTCTATTACTTCTATCGCCTAGAGAATCTTGAGTCTACATTCGTTTCTTTATTCTATTACAGATATTCAATTCAATATCTGTCTCGGACCAGGCTTTCAAGCTTTTGGGGGCCAGAAAAAAATAAGCAGAGAAGCAAAAAAAGGGATTTTTTTGTACTGGTTTCTAAAAGCCTCTTCTGACGGGCTCTCGCACTTTCATTTCAGAGCTCAGGCTGGATTATTTTTTATTTTCAATCATTTTCTGCGTATCCCTTGCTGGATTTTCCGCCACAACGTCTGCTCTTTCTACAACACCAGACACATCACTCCCTGCCGCCGTGTCTTTTTTCCCCACACTTCGCATTGCTATAAACACTGTTTGTTGTTGGCGCAGCATCCACAAAACGACAACACGAAAATCAGTCTCGGCTACACTGTGTGTAAATCTTTTTTTTTTTCTGAACAAAAAAAAAACAGTGTTCACGCGGCAAGCTGGATAAAGCCCAACATTATCGTTCTTTTTTCCGTTTTCGTCGCCCTGTTCATTATCACCAGCCAGCTGACAGTCGGACGGCATAATTAAAAAAAAATAGGACTGAAGGAAGGGTAAAAAGTCGGCAACAGATAAATTGCAGCAATCCTCTCTATTATCTTGCTCCACGACGCAGCCCATTGTTCTTTTTTTTTGCTGCCTATATCAAGTTTGTCTGCTTTTATTAGCACAGACAGAAAGCCAGCTTTTCTTTGCCACAGGGATAAAAGCTATTATTCGGAGCTGTCAAACCCCTCATTCCCCACCTTGTTGAGAAGCTGCTGTATTTTGCCTTTTTGGCATAAGCGCAGATGTTAGGATCCGACAGCAGCAAACGCCAACGCACTGACGATCAGCCGTCAACGGTTACAACGCCGTCATCAGCATCTCCATTATCTATTTCGACAAAGTCGGATCAGCCATCTTCAGATACAAAGCCCCGGTTACGAACGCGAGATCTACTGCAGCAGATGCTGTCAACACAGCAGCGACTTTCAGCAGATGTTGCACGGCTGCAGACCACGGTCGATGCAGTGCTAAGCACATTGCATTACTCGCAGCCCATGTCGCGGTCAGCATATCCAGATTCGCTGCGCTCATCGATGCGTGAAAGTCTCAGCAGACCGCCTCCGCTTGGTACACAAGCACATACTGTCTCTGAAGACGTCAGTGCTGATGCTGGTGAAAGCTCTAGTTCTGGTGCTGGTGCTAATTCTCATGCCGTCTTGCCGACTCTGGCCAACATCGTTAGCCCTCGCAGCCGCTTTCCACATAACAATGCATCTCTATCCGATTCAGAAACAGAAAACAAGCTTGTCAAGGCTGAAAGAGCAGAGGCAAAAGAAGCGAGTAAAGACGCATCAGATGCGCGGCCGTTGATGCACAGCCTCCAGATAGCGCGGCCCCAGTCCCCATCGATGGTCCCGTCAGAGGCATCGTCATCGCTGCATCCGCACCGTCAGATCCAGGATTCGGGGATAGACAGTAATAGCAGTAAAGCTGACAATCGTCTACCAGCTTCGCAGATCTACCAGTCCGATCAACCCCAGCACCAGCAGTCTCGATCGCGAAACCCAAATAGACCGTTCTATTCTTCGACCCCTCCTCCGCCACTTCACAGACCAGGCATGCAATCGGCATCCTCTTCAGTCTCTATGGTATCGGCATCAGCTACTTCGAGCAGCTTGCCGCCTCCTGCCTTTGTGCCTCGCAATTCGTCCTCGGGGATGCCTGCAACAAGGCTGCGGTCACCGCCAATTGGTCAGCAGCAGCAGCAGCAGCAATACCATCATCCAGGCAGACATTACCAATCCTCTCAGCATGGCATGCTTCTTCCGCCTCCAACGACCCCCTTGTCTGCGCCGCCAATGTCATCGTCGCCGTTCTCAGCGTCTCGCTTTTCGCATCACGGTCAGTATCAGCATCAGCATCAGCAGATGCACAAAGCCTCTGCGCGTCTGCCCCATCAGGCACACCAGCAGCACTACAATACTGTGCCGGGATCTACTTCGCCACGCAGGCTGCATCCGCATGCTGGTACCGAGCAGTCAATCTCGCTCCCACCTATAAGGACGTCATCGGCAGCAGCATTTCAGCAAATGGGGCATCATCGAGGTTCTGCGCCACCAAAGCCAACATCAGTAGGGCCATCGGCATATTCACCTGCATCGTCGTTTGCTTCAGGCATGGTCATCGACGCCACGCCCACATCTGCTAAGCCATCGTCGCCGCAGCCACAGCCGCAGCCGCCGCAGCAGCAGCAGCAGCAGCAGTTATTTATGTCTGGCTATGGCTACTCGCGTATGCCGCCGTCTGCTGCCACGGCAGCCAGCACGCCCACATCTGCTATGATGGAATCGCCGACTGCTTTATCTTCGGGGTTTGCCAGTAGCAGCCGTGGGCAATTGATTTCGTCGCACCAGATTTCAGCAACGGCAACAGCATCAGCAGCAGCTAGCAGCAGCAGTGGCAGCAGGGGGCTTCTAGGTAGCGATAGCATGCAGCAGAAGGTTGAAAAAAATCGCTTTCAAGCCAACATTCGCGCATTTGTTGACCAGCATTTCTCTGTTCCACACAACGCACAGTGGGACTACCAGCAGTCTTTTAAAGCGCCGCGCAATGCTCAGGCTACCCAGCAGATTGTCCAGTCCTTTTATAGCGAGCATGGCGGGACATACGATCGAATTGAGCATGGACTGAGCGTCTACTTTAGCTCGCTCAAGGCTAAGCACCGCACAACCGAAGACAAGGCAATGCTAAAGCAGCAGCGCGACAGAAGGCGGGCACGACGCATTAAAAAGGCAGCAGGCAGGCGCAAAGTCTTTGATCAGTCGCAGTTTCCTTTTCTACCAAGCGATTTCGACGCTCAGGCATGCTTTGTGCCTTCGGCCATGAGCCCAGAGCACACCGATGACGACGGAGAGGTTAAGGTCGGACTGCTTCCCTGGCGTGCAGAGACATTTACAAGGTTATTCAGGCATCTGGATTCCATGCGACCAAAGCGCACGCCTCGACCCAGCAATCCTCGACTGAGCGGAGGACAGATACCGCCTCCAGATATGCCTGTGTTCATGATTGATCCGGAATATTTAGCCATTGATCGCTCGCAGCATGAGCAGCACGAACATGAAGAGGATATTGAGATGGAAGAAGGCTACTCTGATGGTGAATAAGTTTAGCTGTCTATAATTTTTTGTCATTTTTGCTTGCTTCTACTTCGCTTTCGATTGCTTCTTTTGTACTTGTATTCTTTTCTATTTCTTCTCCTTGTCAACTCTGCGCGCGATTTTTCCCCTTTATTTTCTTATCTGTCTGTCCGTGCATTATAATTTCTACTTTAATTTCTCTCTTTTTTGTTTATAAGTGATCTATAGCCTTTTTTCTAATCGCGTTGCACTTTTTTTTTCCTCGTCTAGTTTTTTCTTTTTAAATTTTCGTATTAATTTTTTCTATTAGCGACACAATTTACTTTTCTTTCCTTTTCTTTAAATTTATATCTAATTCTTGAAACATTTTGTCATTTTATTTTTGCAACTAAAAAAAGGAATATTCAATTGTTTGTGTGACATTGTTTTCTATATATTTTTTAATATTGAGCTATCATACGGGGCTTTTTTTTTAAAAAATATTTGAAATTAGAGTAAAACTATTTAGCATAAAATTAAAGTCTACCAGGCTAAGTGCATTGTGCACTCATACCTTAATACACAATCAAACTATTCCAAGCATTATAGCACTCCATCCTTATATGTTTGGATTGGTTTTATTGCAAAAATAAATAAGAGAGTTTACTTGTCTTACAGATGGCTTTTTAATAGATTTATCTATTTATTTATATTTAAGAATAAATTTATTTTATATCGAGAATAATGCAATTTTTAAAACGTACGCTTGCAGAAGCGTTAGTAATTTTCTTTGTGTTTTCTAATTTTGCCTTTTGCCGCAACCTGAAGCACAATGGATAGCAGCCATGTGGCCATTATTGTTGTCCCTTCTGGGATAAAGCCTTTATAGACAAACTCGCATTTTGTGGATATTGTTGCCATTGTTCATTTTATTTTGCAGAGATATATACAATGCAACCTATATATGCGTGTGTGTCGACCAAATTAATAGATGGTATTTATACTTCAAGCAAAAAATATCTTATATTGCAATTTGATTGTGCATAAACGAAATAAATTGTGAGGGTTTTTAGTTGAAGGCGTATCAGATTAAAAATTCAATTATATGCAAGAGCCAATTTGGCACTATTATTATTTTTTATTAGCGACAGGCACAAAATGGCTTAGAGAAAATGACCTTTCTAAGTACATGTATATTATACATGTTGCGAAGCAAATAAAACCTTTAGGCATTTTTAAATGTTGAATTTATTTTATTTGTTGGGTTTGCTTGTTTTTATTTTAATTTATTTTGTTGACGGCGTATGTATATGTGTATGAGTGAATGTGGGTATGTGTGTGTGTATGTGTGCGTGTGCGTGCGTATGTGGAATTGTGTAGTATTTATTTCTTACTTGAACATTTTACAAATTGTAAATCTCATTTCAGCTTGCATTTATGTACGCATGCATGCACATTTGCCGATGGGGTGTGAGGTAGCGAAGGGGAAGAAGGAGAAAAACAAATCAAAAAAAAACATTTCTTGACATGGCAGGTGGAAAACAAAACAAGGCGGTAGATTTGGTAGTGGCTTTAAGAGAACGCAAGCAATCAACACAAGACATCCCTTACCAACACTTCCTTCCATTGATTGATTGGTTGGTTGATTGATTGCTTTCTTGCTTGATTGCTTGCTTGCGGAAATGCACTATTTCTAAAAAAACATTTGGTATGTTAAAAAATCATGTGCTTAAACCACTAGAGCAAAAAAACAACGATACAAACAACCACCGAGGCGGGTTTTGATGTTTTTTGTTTTTGTTCTTGTTGTTTTATTGTTGTTCTTAGAAAAGGTAAAAATAAAACAAAAAATTGAAACCCAGATCCAAGAACAAAATGATAAACAAAACAGTCTGTCGATCTCATGTACTCTCAAAGAAAAACGATTAAAATTGACAGATAATTTTGTTCCTCGAACAAACAAATCGCTTTACTTGTTTTGGGGTATTAGAAAGTGGGGATGAGTGGGGTTGCGGAGAGATGAAATGGACCAAGAAGCGGTAATACTTGGAAGAAATGATGCAGGAGTTTGCTAATAGCGTGGCAATAGCTTTGCATTGAAAATAATTGTAAAGGACACCAACAAATACATGTGCTTGCCAATATTTAATCGACCATATTAAAAACTATTTTCAGAAATAAAGCATGCTTGTTGAGCATCGCCATGAACGGATCATGTTCAAGCCATTGTTTATGTAGTTCAATGGTCGTTGATTGCTGTGATCTTTTATATTTTTATTTTTTGAGGAAAAGAGATAAAAATGTCATTCCGTGAATTCTGTGACGATTTGCATAAATTTCATCTTAACATTCCATGAACTTGATTGATTCAAACTTGTTATGTTAAAATAGCACAATTGCACCAAAAACCACTTGGAGCACAGAACAACCGCAGATCAAACCAAGTCGAGTCGAGTCGAGTCGAGTCGAATTGGTCTGGTTCTTGCTTTGATTTTAAAAAGATAATTGATAATTCCAGACTTTTGTCGTCATCGACCCCTCAACCGGTTTCATCTTTAGAGAATGAAAAAAGAAAGGCAAAAATCGCGTTTTATTGTTTGATTGTATATTTTTTTTACCTTCTTTAACTTTGGTAATTCATTTAACGTATTCATTTTTTTTTCTCGCCCACACACCACCCAATTAATTGCTATTTTCATTGATTTTTTCCTGTTTCATTCGCTTCGCTACAATAAATACACTCCCATTCTAATCACTATTTGCTTTTATTTTATATATATACATATATCTATTAGCATTGTACAAATGTCGACAAACGATCACAGCATGAACGCAGGCGACGAGTATGAGGATATCAAAGAGCAGGATCGGTTTTTGCCTATAGCCAACGTGGCACGGATCATGAAGCGGGCTCTTCCAGAAAATGCCAAAATAGCAAAGGAAGCCAAGGAAACAGTACAGGAATGTGTGTCAGAGTTCATCTCTTTTATCACCAGCGAAGCAAGTGACAGGTGTCATCAGGAGAAGAGAAAAACCATTAATGGAGAGGATATCCTGTGGGCGATGCAGTCGCTTGGGTTTGAGAACTATACAGAAGCATTAAAGATATATTTGAACAAATATCGCGAATCTGTAAAGGTCGAAAAAGACGTGCCGCAGAAGGACGAGTCTGCAGGTTTAACAGGCGAGGAAGGGTCACCCGGCGTCGTTGGCTCATCGTCTTCAGCAGCAGCCGCAGCGGCGGCAGCAGCGGTCGCAGCAGCAACAGCAGCTAATGTGGGCGGCTCGGTAGATAAGATGAATGTTCATTCTGATCCCTCTAGCAGCCTTCAAGCGTATATGGGGCAGCAGAAGCAACAA